>VZTJ01001762.1:295631-315127 GCA_013397795.1 Orthonyx spaldingii | reverse complement strand
TCCTTCCCCCCCCCCCCCCCCCCCCCCCTCAACTGAGATGTTCTCCATCTCCTCTCTTCCACTTCCTTTCCCAGTGAATTTCCTTACAAAGTCATGCAGATGGGTTTTCTCTCACTGAGACTTGGAATATTTACGTGGAATATTTAGTCTTGAAATACCCAGAGTCTGTGGCTAGACTAGTGCTGTGTTTAATAACAATGGCAGTAGTCTTCATACAAAGCACTGGTATGATTTATATTTTAATGTAGAACAAAATCAGTAAGGTTTCTTCTTATTTGTTGTTCCCAGCCTTCACATAGTAATGGCTGGCAGTGCATATAATCTGAAATCACTGTTCTTCTCTGTCCACCCAATGTGGCTAAATTCAAGAAATGCAAACTGGTACCATGGTGGTGTATTTTCAAATGGAATTACACTTTTTCAACCATCTTGTGGGGTTTTTTTCTCCAGCTGTGTTAAAGCTTTTTATTAAGTAATTTGAATTTCTGTGCCTAGTTTGTAAAAGAAACAGACAACGAGGTTCGCATGCGACTTCTGCAGTTTGTCACTGGCACTTGCAGATTACCACTGGGCGGATTTGCTGAACTTATGGGTAAGTAAAAGGTGACCAAAACTGTTCTTATATTGTCACTGTTTCATTTGCAAATGAACCATGCTGCAAGTGTACAGATAACAGGAACTTCATGTTCATCGCCTTGGATCTGGAAGGGCTTTTTATATCATAAATCCCATGAATACATTTATAAACTATTTGGAAATCAGCTCGTTTCTGTGAGAAGCATGTTCATATTCATGTAACTATTGAACTCTGTCTGCTGTGTCTGAGTTGTGTCTTATGTCACATATATATCATGTATACTACTTAAAAGAATAGATTACACTTTTCAAAATCTTCTTTTCTAGGAAGTAATGGTCCTCAGAAATTCTGCATTGAAAAAGTTGGTAAGGAAACCTGGTTACCAAGAAGTCACACTTGGTGAGTTGTTATATGTAACCTTTCTGTACCTTTAGTTATTTATCTCTTCCAGGCTTGCATTGACCAAATGAAATCTAATTTGAATCAATTCTCTGTCTCCATCTTCAGCTTCATTTGATTGCCCTGACGTGCCAGTATTGAAAACTTTTCTAGTTGCCCTCTTCTTAAATTTTGCTACTGTGCTGAACAGTTTGTCAGTGTCAGATCTATCAAAAGTATGAGAACATCCTTGTGAACTGAGAGGTGTTTTCCTACTTCTTTTAGAGAATATTAAATAACTGAAAAAGTGATGTTGGTAGGAGGCACACAGAATTATTAGATGCAGTTATTATGCAGTAACATTATCAAGGATAAAATGAACAGTCACAGGAAGAAGTAGCATGAAAGAAATCACAGCAAATGTTCAAAACAAGACTGCTTAGCCAAGAATGCTGATACTTTTTCCCACCAGGCTTCAGATGGGCCATTATTGGCCTGGCATTCCTGTGCATACTGAACTGGTGCATCAGGTACATAGATCAGTTTTTTGTATCAGCTGTGCAAAATGGACACACTTTAGCAGTTTGTGACAATAATATTCATCATACTTTTAAACTACTTAAGGGTATCCTCCATTTTCATTTTTGCCACTGGATTTTTTTTTAAGTGATGTTTGCAAGAGTTAAACGTATCTTGTCTAGGATAATTTTGGGGAAGTCATGGAATGAAATGTTTTGGCAGAAGCCTTTTAGGGCAAAGTTTAGAGGGAAAAAACACCCACTTATATCTAAGCATGTGTAGGAAGGAGAAAAGTTCAGCTTTTTCATGCTGTTGTTGAAATTTGGAGATGCATCAAACTAGGATTATATTAAACTTAATGCTGAATATTTCCTTTTCTTTTTCTAAGTATTATTATAATAAGAAATAGTAATTATTACTGTAAGTATCATATTTTTATATGATATTTTTTCTAAGTGTTATAGTTCCCTGTATCTTGGACTGTCTTTAGTCTTTAATGATTCTGGTTTTTTATCTGATAACAGTCTTTTGTTTTTAAAATATTCCTCTGAAACTTTGTTTTTACTTCTTGTAGAAATGTCAAGGCAGTGAAATTGCGCCAATTGTTGTTTCTTTTTCTCTAATTGTTAGCTCAGAACTCCTATAACTTCTTCTGTAACAGTTGAGTTCTGTAGATTTCTACATGGGATTTAGGTAAACTTAACAAATTTCTGTTTCTTTTCTGCTCAGTTTTAATCGTTTGGATTTGCCACCATATAAAAGCTATGAACAACTAAAAGAGAAGTTGCTCTTTGCCATTGAAGAAACAGAGGGATTTGGTCAAGAGTAGAAGTGGCTTCTAGTCAAAGAGGATATCTTGCAAAATAAAAGGCCCAGCCAACTAAAATTGCACACTTAATTGTATATAAGCTTTTTGTTCTGTACAGTGATCTTTCTGGAACTCTAAAAGTTTAATTGTTCTCTGTTCTTCCACAAATATATGCAAAACAGTTCAGCCTTTTCTACTTTTATTTATTGCCCTTTCAAAAGACCAGAAAAACCCCTCCATAAATTTTGAAAACAGACAAGAGACTTATTTAAAATATATATATAAAAAAATATAAATATATATACTAATGGGCTCTAGTTTTATAGAGCTTTAAGTGAATGAAAAGTTGCAGCCATTTAAAAGGGCCTGGATTTGCTTTTATCTTGGCTTTATCATTCAGAAAAATGTTTAAACTACTCAGTGTTCTCTTAAGAAACATCTCCAAGTTTGTTTTACTGCATGGCTGTTCTAAAAGGTGTTAAAGGCTTAGGCCAAACGTATCCTAAATATGTAGAAAGATGCTGCTGGCATTTGAGACGACAGAATCTGTTGTTCTGTCGGTTTAATTTTTTTAAATACAAAAATAGCTGATATATCCCTCTCTACTGATGTAGCCAAGGTCATGAATAAAGCCTTTACTACTTGCACAAGAGTCATGTACAATGAGATGAATGTGATTTAATGTTGACAGGAATTGGTGCCACTGTTCTGACTTACTGCAGGAGCTGAACAGAGTATTTTAATTCATTTGAGCAGCATTGAAATTTGTTTACGTAGTACCTTGGGTTATTACCACGAGGATATTAGGTAATCTTCAAAGAAAAAAAATAATAAAAGAGAAAATATTACCCATTCTCTTCTTGGTCTGGTGTCTTGCAGGCTTTTTTTTTGTTTTGTTTTGTTTTGTTTATTTGGTTTCCTTTTTCAATCCATGATGTCCTTTTCATAAGTTTTTAGAGTTACATTAATGTAAACTGAGCTATAAGGGTACACAAAAGGTAATGTGAATTTTGCTGCTTTCTGTGTTCATGTTCAGTTTCAGATACTGGATCTAGTAAACTCAAATAAAATGAAAGTTACTTAAGCTTTGCACAGATAAAAATATTATTTAGTATTAAATACTGTCATTTCTCTAAAGTTCTTACAGAAATTTAGATGTACTTGGATGAAGTACATCTAAAACCTGTCATCCTTTTATGTAGGTCAGGTTTGTCCTAAGTGCACAATAATATAAAAGCATTTTAAAATTAGTTTTATTGGCATTTTATTGGCATATATTTGCTGAACTGCAAAGTTGTGCTTCAAAAAATACTAAAATTTAACATCTTATTCATGTGAATTATATTAAGTGCTTTTAGCAAACTGTGCTTCCTTATTATAGAGTAAAAACATGTTTTAAATCACCATTTGTAATATGCTTTAAATATTATCTGTAAATTCCATTACATTTAAATTACACAGAATTTTGTACACATATGAAAATGATTTTAGAATACGATTCAACACACTTGTATTAACATATCATATTGCACTGTTAAAAGTGTACATGTGGAAAAAATAGCTATATCTGTTCATGTATCTTTCCAATACAGCAGCTGAATTCTGCCAGAAATTTATTTTTCTACATATTGGATTGTCTCAAGGCTTTGTATTCAATATGCACAGCTTACACTGGAGCTGTACCTGTACAGAGCTCTGATCACAGCAGTGGTGCAGCAGGCACAACAGACTGCTGTCTTACATGAACTTTTCTGTAAGAGCTTCAAAAATTTCCACCACTTTGAGGGTTTTTTGTACATCACCAAATATCTTCTGCAAAACCATTTTTATATAGCACTAAATTCATTTGAAGTGCAAATCCACTTAAATTATCACTCACGCTGTTTAGAATGAAGTTTAAGAAAACAAACCAAGGAGGTCATGGGCCAGGCACCAAGAGTGTGTGTCACTTGCCTAAAAGACAAGGAGGGCTAAATGTCACAGTTAATGAATTTGCACTAATGAATGACTTGGTGACCCACTACCAACTGCTGAATTTTGTGAATCTGTGAGTAACTGAACAAAATAATAAAAAAGACAGCACATCACAAGAATGTAGTTGTTTTATTGTTTTGGTAACTTCAGCTGTCTCATAACTGCAGTAGTTTTTCCTGGGGGTAAGGATTAGTAAGCAAGAAAAAAACAAGCCCAGTAGCCTTCTGTACATGTGTAGAATCTGTGAACTGGTGCCAAAGGACTGACTGAAAGAATGGCTCCGGGGGGAAAAAAGCAAAATTAATATACCTGTGTGCATTCTGGGAATTTCAGTAAGACTATGTTGTAATTTTTTCTTTTCCCATTTGAATTTCCCATATTTCACCTATACTGGGGGGGAGTGAGTAAGACAGCAAAAAGAGGGAAGGCAGCAGTGGTTGGAGATCAGACAAGGGAACCCGTGAGGTAATACTACTTGAAGGAGCTGTTACATATTGCATGGGTTTTGTTGGTTCCTTTCTTCCTGCATACTCAGCTGCTTTTCACTACACACTCCACAGTTGTTACTCAGTACCTGGACACTCTTCCTTTGTGCAGCGGCAGCAAAGGCACCTAAGTAAAGGTGCCTCTGCCACAAAGCTACTAGAAGCAACTCTGTGTATGGCAGATGTTTTTGTAGGATATGAATGCAGAAAATTCTCTCAAACACTGTATCGCAGCCTGAGACACCGCAACATAGAGGACTTCATTTTGATGCTTTACAAAAATAATAATTACTCTGTGGTAGTTGAGAAAACCCTGTTTTAATTGTAGTTTTGTGATATCAGGCCTTAATTCAAGCCCCAGATTCTCTCTCACCTGTGAATTTTTACTATTGACTTAGGCTTGGTTTGTTAGTTTAAGCAATTTATGCTGTTCTTCATTTTCCTCCTATAGACTGCAATACTCTTTCCTAGTAAAGCAAACATTAGGTATTTCTAGTCACTTTTTTTCTAGACTGTTCTACTGACAATACCACATATAATTGATTGCCTACCATTTTTTCATTATTTGGTCCTCTTTTTCTCTTGGGTAATTGGAGTATATTGTCTGGCTGGACACCTAACTCAGGTTACTTTGTATTTCTGGTGAAAATGCCTGCCAACATAGTAGAAAGACCAAGAACAAAGTTTTATATCTACAAACAGAAGTCCATATGCTTCCATGCAGTCATTCCTTTCTAATGTATTAGGAGTGTGTATTCCTATTGTCACAGTCCAAGGTGAAGTGTGTGTGCCCAGCAAACATTTACGGCCACTAAATCATCAGAAAACTTCTCACTGCACCTGCTGATATAACCCATAAAGAGATTTTCTTAAATGTTCCCTACTTGTTTTTTTTCCTTCATTTTTTATTTTAAACCACAACATTTCTGCAAAGTCAAACACTAACACTGAAGTGTATTGGAATTAAGATCGTGCAGCCTTAATGATAAAGCTGTAGGAGCATCTATTACTCTTGAAGGCTATTGAACCTCACAGGAAAACACTGTAGAAAAAATTGCAGGTTTATAATTATGTCATGACCCTGTCCCTCCTTTCTTTAAAATTATGCTAGTCATGTTTATTATTCCTCATAAATAACTTGCAGTTTAAAAGTGTAAAAAACTTAATTAAAAACCTGTGCAATCACTCTCCCAACATTTTCTGTCTAAATATAGACCCTGCTTGTTAATCAAGCCCCTTTATTCCCATGTAAATCAAGAGACAGGATCACATAATGAAACAGATCTTCCAGCTGAAAGTTTAATAGAAATGAGGGTGAGATAGAAGGTCTGGGCTGTACTTTTATTAACAGCTTCAATAAACCAAAATAGTATTTGGGGCCTTTTTCCTATGCTGTTCAAACCTGAGGCACTGAATTTCCATTATCTTGTTTCTTCTTATATAGAATTAAGCAGCTCCAAAGCTTCTTTTTGTACCTGAAAGAAAGAAATGTAACATAACCATGCCAGGTAGTTACAGGCTCTTCTAGCAAAACTTGGCTCACAAGCACCCAAATGTTTCACTGCAGTTATGTAAATTCAGAACACTCCTAGGACTGGTCATTTTTTCTTCTGTACTTCAAGATGCTCAATATTTGAAACATGAAGAGGAATAAAACACTTAAGCCAGTGCCTTCAGTGTAATTCACTTACTATATAAATGAAGTTTATTTGTGTTGAATACAGATACTAGCTCTTGATTTGCTGCAGTCCAATAGTAGCATGCAGGAAGTTGTCCTATCTCTGACCGTGACCAACCTAGGGTTTTCAACACTCTGGATAGTGACTAAGAAGTGTGAAACATTTCTGTGGCTCTGTTTGCCTAAGGTTTCTGGATAAAACCTAATAAAATTTAATATGATCGCTAACATTTATATTAAAACACCTCCCAACAACAAACCGAACAAAACAGCAAAAAAATCTCAACACCCTCTCCTCCCTCCTCAAACCACAAAGAACCCCTCCAACTCAATAAACTACAAAGCAAGCCATGCAGACAATGTAAGCTGTATATACCTCTGAGTATCTGCAGTAACAAAGGTTCAGAAAACCTGGGTATGCTGAGAACATACAAAAATACAAATTTCTTTGCACAGGCCAGTTTCCTTCATAGTGGACTATCATACCAAGTCTAGTTCTCAATGAATTTTGCATTTTACACATTTACCCAGAGAATAGGGAGAATGCCACCTCTCTCAGTTCAGCAGCTCTGCATCCCTCTAAGAGATTAGGAAATAGATGTTTGTACCAGGAGGCCACAAGTAGCTGAAGCAGATCAGCAGTTTAAACCTTGGCTACTGCACAGAATTCACTCCTGACTATTCTTTTTGTATGGTTCCTAAAGACAAGTTTTTGGGATCACTGGGTTCACATGTGTCTCCAGCTTCTAGTAACTGTCAGAAAAACTGACCAATTTCATACACACCTGAGACCACTGCTCCTTTAGGCTATTAAATTCCTGTACATTTTGCAAGGCACTGGAGGAATGTAACGCTCATATTTCCACCGAAAGATGTTACTAAAGGAACTCACATTTGGAAGAAACAGTTTGAGCCTTGCTAGAGACTCTACAGAGGGATTCTGAAACACTACCTCAGTAGTGTTTTTTCTGAGGTGTGAAATGCAAAATCCTACCAAAGTATTTCTTACAATTAGGACATTCAGAGTGTTGTATGGACATTCAGAATGTGCATCTCAACTGCAGCTTAATGCTAAATGAATTAGAGGTCAATCAACCACAAGAAAAATCAATCGGAAATGAGGCTTTGTTAGTCCTGATGCTAACAGGATTGTTTATGAAAGGTAACTGCAATTGCTTTGGTTTATACTGAATGCATTATAAGGTACGAACAAGTCTAATGGATTACCTCTCCTGGAAGTACTTTGAATGTTTAGGTAGGAAGCAGATGCCTACCCTCCAAACCAGAATCCTGCACAGTTTCAAAGTGTAATTGACTCACGTCATCTAGCATTGGAGATTTGCTGTCAAAGATACATTACCTTAATTTGTCTTATTCAGATCATCTGAATCTCTCCCTAGGGGCCTGGAAAGGACTGCATTGTTAAGGTTTTGGTACATCCCTGCTTTTTTCTTCCTTGAAGCTAACATGATTGTTAGCTCTTCCAAAATGTGATTCCTACCTTACCCATTTCAGGCATATGAAAGGTGAATCTGTGTTCACATAGAAACAGGCTAGTGCAGGTGCCTGCCTGAACTTCTACAACACAGCTAAGGCTGAGTTGTTGTTAGCACTACAAAAATATCATGAAGAAGAAAGGATAACAGTTCTCTCCTATGAATAAAACAGAGTATTTCCAACCACTGTTTTCAGAGGTGGCTAGTAACATACTAGAATTTTTTGGTTTTGATGTGATTCTATTATAGGTGCTGAACTATAATTTCCCCTGAGTTAATTTTATGACACCTTCTGCTGCCATCATGTCATATATGTTGGGTATAGTATGATTGTACTATTACAGTTCTTAACTTCCTACCTGTTTGTCCTCCTCTGTCTGTGCAGGATACTCCTTTGCTTTGCTTAACCACAGAAGAGCCATCTTCTTATTGTTTAACTTCAAGTAGGTTTTCCCCAAAAAGAGCAAATTTTTGCTGTAGAAATTTGGATCAGCTGCATAGAGACAGGAGAAAAGCTTTAGATGAGAATTAGCAGCACACTATACTTTGATACTTGCTTCAGAAAACATACAGTAGCTTGCCTTTCGATCAGAAGGAAGCCCATGTAAAACTTTCACTTGCTAGAATTTGGTCTCATAAAAAATTATATTAACTAGCAGCTTGTTATTTAATATGCTAAATGACACTAGATTCCTCACAAAGAGCAAAGCAGTGATCTTAATGCATAACAGCTTTGCTTTGCAGGTTTTTGGCTTTTCTGGACCTAGTAGGTACAATATGCAATGCAACCAGTTTAGCAGGTATAGGCAAGGGAAAACAGCCCATTTCCTAGCACATACCAGCTTGGTTTTTGCTGCACAGAAGAAAACAAAACTATTTGTATCCAAACGGAACATTTTTTAAGGAGAGATTTAAAGCTTGCTTTTATAAAGTATCATTCATTATTCAAGACTAGTCTTGCCTACTGTTCATACCTATAGCACAGGCTCTCTGTGCTGCTGGATTTAAGGTGAAGTTTCAAAACATACAGAGGTGTTTTGGAGGCAAATTTTGAGATGAAGTTCACTGTTCCAGTTTACACTTGCATTACCTGACACTTGGGAAGACACACTATGAGCTTTTTCTTTAAACGTCACTGATTTAACTATGTACAAGTCTTTCATAGAACCCTGTCTTCCCTTGTCTTCTTTTATCTTTCAGCTAGTCAGTTTTGCCTATGGCTTCACTCCTGGAGAAATAATACGTTCATATTTTATTTTATATCATGTGGACAGTTTAACTGTCAGATTGGCACTCTGATCATAATACCTTCTGAAAGAGTAAAAAAATGTGTTTTTTCTGTTTTTCTATTTAGAATACAGAGGACTTTTGAACTTGAAGAACATTCTGAAAATGTAACACAAAATTTCCTTTTTTAATTTCTTTTGTCCCCCCCTGCACTCCAGTTGAATTCCTTGGCGAAGAGTACTTTATTCTCAGGAAGGTACAAATTTCACTTTAATACTTACTCTGAAAAACCTTCACATTACACTGTAAGTGATGTATACTAGGTGTGTAACATACTTTATTGTGAAACATGCTTTTAAGTATCTCTGATGAAATGTTCCAATGTAACAGCCCTGTGTGCTGACTGGCCCACCACATTTATCAGCTAATCATATGCTACTGTTTTGGGTTTGGTGGCTACAGCTATTAAGATGATACTGATAGTTAGAGGTTTACTGCAAGTCAACAATCCTAAAAGATTTTTCAGTCAAAACAAGCCACAAGTATTACCTTCTTCTGCCATGTGGAAGTAACGAAGAGCCTGTGAAAGACAAAGTTGTATTCTTTAAAGTGGATAATAAACTCAACACAATAGTCAAACTAAAGCCTTATGCACTTCAGGTATGCACATACCTGAAGAAGGAGTTTCTGTCCATGCTCTTATTTTATTAATTCAGCATGCTACTGATAGTTCTCATTCAATGTACAATTTGATTTGACATCATCTCAAAAGAACTAGTACTTATCCAACTATCCCCCTACCACATTTTTCATAAGTACAGTACCTTCTATTTATTCCTACCAAACTGGATTGTGTTTTTCCAATTCAACTTGTCATGATAATTTTGAATTTTATTTGTGCTATCCAGCACATCTGAAGTTTTCCCCATCCATTTCTCATGTATAAATTTAATAGTTGAAAAAAATCTTATGATCCAGGTCATTAATAAATATTTGAGCGAGAACTGACTCCCACAGAGCACGAGTTAGTAACCTCTTACATGAGGATAAACATCTATGAAATCCACACATTTTTCAATTTGTTTCCCATCCTGCATATATGAAATTTCAGTCCATCCCTACCTTTTCCTAATGGTACTAGTTGGAGGGAAAATGCTCTCACAGAACTTGAAAGTGTGCACGTATCTACAAAACAGATTTTGTACTGAAACTGCAGAAGTCTTACGAATACAAGTTTGCTTCTTCAGCAACTTGAAGTGCTACAGAACTGGATGCTGAGACTGGCATGATTCTGCAGTATTTGAAATCCTGGCTGATACTTTGTATTCGTCTGAGAGTGATTTTTCAGCAAAACTTACAAGCTTGAGATTCCATTAAAAAGTTTTATTTCTTTTTTAATCAGCTCTTAAATTGCTTTCTCTGTAACAGCAAGTAGCCTTCCACAGTTACTTGCTAGTCTCCTGCCCACCCACCTTAAGAAAACAAATCAGTTATTGGTTGCTCTAAACACACAAAGATTAAAACAGCTGCAGAAAACTTTCCTATTACCAATTTAATTGTCAAGTTTCTGTATCATGTATGGGTATTTAAATAAGATGCACACTGGTTTAGACACACACAGTTTTAGATGCACTATTTTAAAAGATAAACATCTGGACAATATGTTTTAGGGTGTATGACAGCAGGAATCTTCATAGAAAAGATGAACAAAAGTACTTTCAACTGAAAAAAACCCACACCATATGTGGCCAGAGAATGAAAGGGTATTTGTTCATATCAAGTAACAAAGCAAGCTATTGCTTGTTGCATTTAATATATGGGGACAAATTCTATTAGGACTAGCAAATAAGTACATGGCATAACACCACCATATAAATCATCAGCACTAGACTAGTACAGACAGTTACCTGCAATATAGCACAACAGTAAATACAAACTAAGTTACATATAGTTTATTATTTTCTAATGCACAAACTACATGAAATAATTTTCATGTGTGTGCTACAGCTGAAGAATGTTAAAGGTTTTATGTTTGCAGGTATCCCTCACTCTCCTATTATATTTTCATTTTATTATTGACAGTTGTAAACTCACAACTCCGTGCTTATTCCATAAGCAGAGGTCAGCTTTGTCAGGAAAACAAGTAAAAAGTGTGTCATCAGCTTTGTGGGGGGAATAATAATCTGTGAAATATTTTCATTCTGTACCTCTTGAAACGTGGAGGTTGGCGGTGTGGCAAACAGCGTCGCAGCTATTTTTCTTTGGTACCATGGCATCTCAGCAAAGGAGTAACACCTGAAGCAGAAAGAAACATAAATTTATATCTACCCTTCACATTTCTCTTGTTTTCGAGCAACAGTCTCGTAATTGTTGTTGGACGTAAAAACTGGATGTCATAATTGTTGATTCTAAGAGTCAAACCTGCAGACACACTGCAAGTTCTATAAGCATGTTTTTACATCTGTACAAGAAAGTAGCAAGATGTCTGAAGCTGCTACTAAAGAAGTTTTGGTGTGTGTTTTACTGGGAACTAACTACATTAGCTAAAGCTGCTACAGTTACTAAGCATGAGACAGATTTTGAGCTTGAATGATTTTAATGATTTATGTGTATTTTGTTCTAATGTATTTGCAAAAATAGCACAACTGAGTAATGTCATTGCCTTACCTCAACACTACTTTGCTTTTCTCAATTATTAATATAAAGTAGATCTGCAGTACATTCCTGAGACTCTGATCTATAAGAATGAAAATAAATTAAAGAATCAAACCACTGTGTTCTAGGCTAAGCCATGCTATGCTGTTTTCCTATCTACTAAATCACACAGGTAATCAATCAGTCACCTATCTTATGGGTGCTGGAAGGATTAAACATTTGTGAAGCATTTCAAGTGCACAAACATTCTGGGTGTAAACATTGAACAATGCTATTCATTTTAGTAGCCTCCCACAATGAGTTTACAATTGTTATTTACCGTGTAAAATAGAGCATTCTAGAGGTGAAAAATTAATAACTATAAGTGTTTGGAGGCGAGGGGGGCAACACATGTAATACACAGTCTGAGCTGAAATTCTGTCATTAGATGTGCGTTATCAGAAAGAGATTCAATCCAGGACAGACTACAAGGAGAAAGAAGAAAAATACTCAAGAATTCACTGATACCAAATGCCGGTTTCAGATCAAGATGGCTCTGGAATTCAGTAAAGAGTATATTTAAATATACAATATGGGAATATTTTAGACCCAAAAGCAGTATTAATCTCACATTTCTGATCATCTTTTCTAATTTTCCTTAGGAATAATGTCTTAGGCACTTTTCAGAACAAGGTTCCTATCTCAAAATAGACTTGAGGCTTAGTCAGTTGGTAGCATATACTTCTGCTTAGAAATCTAGACTATTGCAATTGTTAGGTTATGTGGGAATGAATGGTGGATGCTGAAAAAACGAAGTTTCTGAACCGGAGCAGTAGATTATCATTTTCTTTGATACCCAAGATCCAAAAAAACCACAGAGAAATTGACTGTGGGATTTAGTAATTTTTAAGCTGAAAATACATTGCCTTTATACCTCTCAATCCATAGAGACTTCCTGTAAAACAATGTAACACCTTTGGTCTTTTTCAGACAACCAAAAAGTGCTGTCTGGAGTCTCTCACTAACACATAAACAATATTGCTTTCCATCACACCACTTGCACAGAATACCCTGGGTAGTATGGAAAGTTCTATTTCCAGTCCATTTGCCTGCTATGTAATGGCTTAATACCATTTTCATTGAGCAGTAAATTCCATTTCAACGATTTTTGGTTAATACATACACATTTATAAGCTCCCTTTATTTAATGTAACTTTTAAAATACTGTATCATGACAGATAGTAACAGAAGTATTTCAGGAATAATCTCACTTTTGATAGCTTTTCACAGATTGTATTAACTTGCAGCCATCACTGAAATTCAGTGCAAATTCAGTGTTGAGTTTTGACTGCATTCACACACTGCAGAACAAAATGAACACTACTCGCTATCACTGATGCCCACTATGGATTCTATGAAACAAACTCAATGTCTGCAAAATGAGTTTTTAATAGTTCCATACAAATAAATTAAATGAACAATTATTTTTCATCTTTTTGAACTGCGTAAGAATTGACAGCTAGACTTTTTCAAGGCATGACATCCTACACCTGTTGAATACGTTTTCATGCTTGCATCAATTACAAGCACATTCTAAATTATTCCAAGCAGTTCTCCATTTCATGCAAGATATTTTACACTTGTGTTAACTTTAATTTGAAAATACATCTTACCAAATCCCTATAAGATGAATTGTTGTAGCATCTTTTGGATTCAGTTCAATGGCTCTCTGGTAAGGGGAGAAAAAAACAATACAATATGTAAAGAAGTTGTTCTGACACATGGATTAAAATACATTTAAAAATAGACTTATTATCCTACTGTTAATTAAACCAGATTGATAATGTGTAGAATTTCAAGGCAATACACTATTTATTCAGTGCACAACCAAATCAGCTCACCTCCAAAAATCTGATGACACTGACAGATGTCTAAGCCCTTCTCTTTAGTAGGTCATTAGAAGTTGCATATGAGACTTGGCATGTTCAGATTTTGATATGATCTCTGGTGATATAAAATTAGTAGTCCTTTATCTTCTCCAGTATATGTCCTTTACTGTTACATAATCCACAGTTAAAAAGACACCCACAAAGCCATTTCTCAATATCACAGTTACGTTTGATCTAGTCCTAAGAGGTGTCTAAAACACTTTAGCTATTTCAAGACTCCCTTCTAAAGTGACTTAGTTTACTGCAGGAGAGAATTTGTACTCTTTGTTTCTGGGGCTTTTCTGGAGCACATGTCACAGTAACCCAAAAAACAAAGTGCTACTAGGAAGTCTGAACAGAAGAACACTTTCAAGATTTCACCAACAATTAGTTACCAGTTGTCACAGTCTACATACTGGACACATTAATCTTGTCATATGCAAAAAACTGCATTACCTGGAAATGCTCTTTGATGACAATAGCATTTCCAATTTTAGTCTTGATTCCTTCATAATCTCCAACATCACTGAGGCAAATTCCATACCACTGTAATTCAAACAAAAATAAGACATTTAGTACAGCACTATATTAATAGTACATTTTTAAAAACTTGCCACCAGAAGAGCTGTCACCACCACAAAGTACAACAAACAAGAAGTATTTGTTGTGAACAGCTCAAGCAGCATCAGAACAAGCTGCTGGTCTGCATGTGTAAGGGAATAAACGTCCCCTTCTGATCCAAGATGCCAAGGCAAGTGACTACGCTTTGCCTGTGAAAAAAACAGCACCAAAAAAAAAAAGGGCAGAACAAAGTCAGGGCCTGAAATATTTCCACTGAAACACTACAGAGCCCAGAAACAGCACGCTGAATGTGGGACATGTACAACATTTTTAAGGCTACATCAGGGCAGGAGGAGCTGATTACATCAGCTGCAATCACCCTGATCAGTGACCTCTTTCCACGGTCTACACACACTGAATCAATTTCTGTTTCCCTAGAAGAAGTTTACCTGAAACAGTCTGAACTCAGATCTTCCAAAAACGTTAGGGAGAACTAGAAGACTCATTCATTCTCAACTGAAGAGTTAAATTATGCTGAAGTTTGCTAAAACAGCACAATGACACATGTTCGCATTTCTATAAGCAGAAATCAACAAACAAGATTTCACTTATTTTTCAAGGCTCACCTTGTGTGCTGCAGAATTTGATTCATTTTTCTCAAGTGCCTTTTTTGCATACTCAAGGGAGTCATATGTCAGTTGTTTCTTCTCCTCTGCAGAAGTACTACCAAGCTGAGCCAGATCTCGTGATGACCGTGCCAGCCGCCATAACAGCTCTGCATCATCACTGGTTAGGAACAGAAACAATGACGTGTTAAAGTAATCACGGAAACAAAGCAAAGGTCTTAAATGAGTCTTTCAAAGTATATCTCAAGTGGACGAAAAGACAACAGTGCAGCATGCTGTACTATGTACAACCCAAAGGTAACAAACAGCACATGAGAGCCCACTATTATTAGATTAGACTGTCTGACAATACCTTTGTCCTGCCATTCTGGCCTGCAAAGCAAACGCATCTGCAGGAAAGGTCTTTGTTTTCTCAGAAAAAAGATACAGATTTAAGAAACCGCAATGGTACCACTCAAAACACGAGAAGGAAAAGGAGGGCTACTCTGTTCTTAGCTAGATGGTATTTTTTCCAGAACTCCGCTGATTTGTGTTGATGTTCACTTGGAATACTTAGATCATTATGCATCTTTTTTTTCTGTAATTATAGTTAAATTATTAAATTCTTCCCAGAAGAAGTGAAAAAACACAGATTAGCCGTACCACCAGCACATAAACCTGTACATTTATGTATTTATTTATATCACTTTATCAAATAGTGTATGTTAGGTTTTAGTCAAACATAAAGGATCTTAAGTTTTATTTTGTTAACATATTATTATGGAACACTGCTTACACTTGATTATACTTTAGATAACTACTATTTTAATTTTGGTTTACTAATAGAGACTTTAGAGTCTTTCAGATTTTTGCAGTATATTTTAAGGGATTCTTAGAATAACAAAATAAACAGGACTGAAAAACTTGAGGGTTAACCCTCACCTTCTACAACTATCAGTTCTTTCTTCATTCACTTTTCCCTTAGGAGGAAAAAGATCACAAGTCCTTCTTTCCTACTTACATAAGAGTGAAAAAAAAGTTCTGCAACATTCCACAATGAGAATGTTAGTTGAAAAACTGATACAGAAGAGCACAGAAAAGAAGCCACAGTAATGTCCCAAGGCAATGAAGTACCTATTTTTATGCTGAACCAGCAAGCGATACAGCTTTTCAGTTTCTCCACTCCCATACAGGTAGTCTGCTTGTTCTATCACATCTTCCACTTATGAAGGAATTAAAATTGTGGAAACAGAAGAAAAAATTATAATTACAATATTACCACCAAAACCGAACATTTTAGAGCAAGACAACCTAGCTGAAAATGATGTTGCTCATTTTTAGGTCATCATTTCAAACAACTTACAGGCACAGCAGGATTGAATAAGCCACATGTACAATGCACAACTAGGATAAGAATCAGTGCCTCTCCAGTGAAACTACAACAGCTTTCAGCAAGGCAGCTTTGGATGCTCAACAGATTTAACATTCCAAGGCGTCTTTCTCAGTGCATCAGACTACTAGAAATAAGTTATTTTTTAACTTGTAAAATGGCAGAAAAGAAAAAAAAATTATGGAAAATGGACCAGGAGGGCAAGTACAGTAGGGAGTTGAGAGCAACAAAACCCCTTCATTAGTATATATAGAGAATTTAAATTTTACAATAACAATAAAAAAAACTCCAACTTTTAAAAATATTCTTCATTCTCAATATGGCTCCACAGTTTTGCCAGAATATTACTGTTTGAGCGGGTCCCATTATTTACTTACAAGCCAAAACAAAACATTGCCTAAAGGCTTTCTGACTGAAGTCCTTAGGATTTTCCCAAATACAACTCCAAAAGATACAATTAATGTCCTGATACTCCTGTGTGTTCAAGATAGTAAAAGCAAAAATAATTTTGAAAATCAGAACTGGCTTTCTAGAGTATCAATTTAAGAACTAAGTACCATTATTTTTATGATACTTTCTTCTTCTAGAAAATACTTTGAAACACAACAGTGCTGAGGGAATGTAATTTCCACAACTGGATGAATATAATAATATATAAATATACTACTTGGAACAGCATACAGGAAATTTATAGCATGAGAAAAGATGGAATTAGAAGGAAAAATACCCAAATGGAAGCAGATAGGTAATTTTGTTGACATATGTAACTGTACAGGAGAAGAACAAATTCCAAGTTGACTCTTCTGCCAACATTAAAGCATTTAAAAATTACCTTTTAAGTCAAAAGCCTTGTTTAATTTTTTACAGACCTTTTCCCTATGCTTATTGTCTCTTTGGTATTACTCCTGAGTCCATGATCAAACTTATAAGTCAAAACATAAGCTCTAACCCCCTTTGTAAAAATTATGTTTATAAGGTTTCTTTTTTCAAATTACATACTAAATATGGCAGCCACGTTTAAAGGCAGCCCAGTTTTCTTTACAGAAGAAGCAACATATTGAAGGCAATTGAACACAAAAGCCTCCTCTTCAGCTTAAAGCTCCTAGAATATTAATCAGTGCATTCTGGATAATTTTTAACCTTGCTGTCTCTCAATTTCTTCTTTCAACCCTTTCAAAGATAAGATAACAGTCTACATGGACTTTAGATTTTAGTGTCCAAAATGAGCTTCATGGTACATCTTCAGTATTACCTGCACTAAACTGTTCCGTTTCCTTGCTGACCTGAACACTACTAACATATCTAATGACTAAATGCTCAGAACTCAAAACTGAATGCATTTCCCACAAGGTGCTTTATGCAAATTATTATACTTTTACTACTTTAGAGTATTTTTCAGGTATTTCTATTTTACCCTTATTTTCACCATATTTATTACATATCTTGTATAGAAAGCCCATTAGCATTGCTTTTCTTGCAAATGTGAAAGTCAGATTCAAGTGGGAGCACTGAAAAGACCAAAGGCAACTAAACGGTGTTATGTTACTTATGAGAAATGATTAATTCTTTATTCCTCATTATTATTATTATTATTTCTTATTTGTGTACTGAGTAGCTATTTCAAATCTAATCACTCATGCTCCCTCTGCTATAGCACGTGAAACAGCTCCTTATCCATTCAAAAATTTATTGTCTGAATTTGTATTTCTATATGCATAAACATCTAAGATTTTCCTCTTTTTGTGACACAGAGAAACAGGTTACCTGAACTGGCTGCTACCTCAACTACACAGTGAGCATACATCCAGTTTAGGCTCATTCTCCGTTCAGTCAGCTTACTCTGAAAATCCTTATATAGACAGACAAGTTCTAAGTTTGCAACAACATCCCCTTTTAAGATATTGTTACTGTCCTTTCCACAGTGAGACTATCCTTATTCAAAGGATATAAAGACAATTTACCAGCTGTTGAATTGTTTTCTAGTAGGTACAGCAAGGCTTTGCTTCCCCCTTTCAGTGTTACGGAAACAGCGCTTCACACAAAATTGAGAAATATCTTCTATCTCGGTGTTGCTCAACTAGTTTAAACAGGAATCACAGTGTTCATACTGAAAACCTGAACTAGCTAAAATTTCTAGAAACAGATTAAATTTTGGTCTGCATTCCTAACAGACCCATATCTTTTCAAAAAAAGTTATTTAAAGATTGGGCAGCAAATTAGTTATCATCCACCTTGTGAATGTGTTCTATCCCTGACAGGATGAGCTACTACATCTGTCTTCAGTGACACCTGAAATATCATGAAATGACACTGCATACAGTCTTAATGGAAAAAAAATCAAAAGCATTACACCATTTTCCTCTATAATTCTGGCACTAAAAATTTTAAGTTTCACATCAGAATAACCATAATACTTCAAAACTGGAAAATATTACCTTTGAAGCTTGCATGAACCTCAGCAAAGCCAGAAATCAGCTTATGAGCTTCATAAACCAACAAGGACCCTGTTGAAAGCAGAACCCCCCTCTGAAGGCTTTTTCTCAGCACCTGTGTAGGACCATAAGATAGGTATTAATGAACATTATCACTCCGAGTTAAAGAAGGTTTTTCTTGCCTGTATATATTTCAGATTTCGAGCAAAGACAAGACTAAGATGTTAAAAAACCCTCATAAGACAAAACGCCACTTTGAATATTTGAAGTATATTCAACAGAAGCTCGCGATTACTCTTGAAAACACGAACAGACCACCAGACCGAACATAAACCATAAAGTCCGGAGCAAACACAAGGTTAGAAACAAAAATGAAACCCGTATTGCTCAAACGAGCCCCAGGGCTGTTTTCACACAAATAAACCAGTCCTTGGCTACGCCCCGCGATGCCGGAGCCTCCTCCCGCCGGCGCAGCGGCCCCGCGGAGGCGTTCGGCGACCACACCCCGTGGGAATCAGAGTGAATTGGGCTGGAAAAGACCTCTGAGATCACCGAGTCCACCCCACGACCGAACCACACCACGTCAAATACAGCACGGCACTAAGCACCACATCCAGTCTTCCCTTAAACACCCCCAGGGACGGTGGCTCCCCAACCTCCCTGGACAGCCCATTCCAAGGAGTCCCTGGAAGCGGCCGCGCTCCCCCGCCCCGAGCGACGCCCCAGCTACCTCGATCCCCGGCCGTCCCCGGCCGCAGGGGCCGCCCATCGCCTCCCGCCGGAGCGCTGTCCCCAGTCCGGCGG
>VZTJ01001762.1:235648-295420 GCA_013397795.1 Orthonyx spaldingii | reverse complement strand
GTGGCCGCCGCGGGCTCGGGGGCCGGAGGCGCCGCGCTGCAGGTGAGGGTGGGGTCTGGTCCGGCCGTGCCGCACGGGTCACGCGCGTGTCCCGTGGGGGCTGCGCTCTCGGCCCCTCCGCCTCGTCCAGCGGGAGCCGTGGGCGGCTGGAGCTGCAGGACAGGGCAGGGCTCTGGGCGGCTGCTGTCCCGGCCGATCCTCTCGTGAAACGTTCCTGCAGGTGCGGTCCCGCTTCCTGTGCCGGGACACGGAGCTACTGCTGCTGCGAGGGGGATCGAGGAATCGCTGCCCCATTCGCCGTCCCGCAGGTAGTGGAACTCTGTGAAGTTAGAGTTGTAGGCCCGAAGGCTTGAGTCCGGAGTGCCGATCTCTGTGGCGGTGTAAACGCCACTCCGAAAAGCACCCTCGCCTCTGGGAGAGGAGGTTGTCGAGAGTCAGCATCGTTCCTGAAAACCACATGCTATTCTTTCTGAGCTGCGGGTTGAGTGGGTGGTTGTTTTCTTCACTGCAGTTGCATAATATATACAAGACAAACCTTAGATAACGTTCATGTTGTCATAACTTACTCTTCCACTAGGGAAAAGTTTAAAATGTTTAAAAAGTTTAAAAGTTTAAAAAGTTTAACTCTTCACTTTTGCTTCCATACTCCTGTCTTTAAAGTGCGTTAAGTATCCTCAATGTAATGTGTATTTTTCTGCCTCCAAACACTTATATTTATTTTCCTGGAGAGTTATGTCCCTGAAACTTCGAGTTAAAGATATTTCTGTGGTGGTGCAAAAAGTTTCTTTAGTAAAAGTAAATAGAGTCAAACTTAATCCCAGCTGTTCTTTTTTTCAGTTGGATCTTTAAATTTTAACTTTATATGTGTATAATCACAGAGGTAGGATGTTTCAAAGTGCATGCAGAACACCAACAAGCATTAGAAGAAAAAAAGCAGGAAAGATGTTCAAGGAGTAAGAGACAGAGGTCTTTTTGTTTATCTGTTGTGGTGTTAGGAAGAATGCAGTGTTTTTGCTACAAGTATGTTTGTGCTAAATATCATTAAAATTAATCTATACAGATTCATTATAGCTGACTGTTAGACTAATTTCAGTTCAGCTGTGGAAAGCAAAAATCTATTTCTGGTAAGCTGAATAACTAAGCTATTATTAAAACTCATCTGCCAGAATTCCAAAGTAGCAGCATTGGTACCACAGTGTTTGTACAGCCTTCTTTTATGCAGAAGTCATTAGTGTTTCTCCAGAATTGAATGCTAAAGGGAAACTATGGTGTTAGGGGTAATAAAACTAAAATCTCAACTCTACATGTATCTGGGATGGAGATTTTTTTGTTTGTTTGTTTGTTTGTTTTTTCCTTTATTTGATTTAGGAACAAATGCTGTCATTACGTTGTTTCCTAAACGAAATACCTTCAGGGACAAAGTTAAGGAATAAGATACCTTCTATTCCTTCCTGTTTATTTTCCTATGAAATTCAGGTTGCTCTTCCAACATAAGTAATATATGATCAAGTTAGTATTTGTAGAAATTAGTTCCTGTTAAACCCAAGAAAATTACTTCTCTTCTTAGATTAGTTAGGTAAAGATTAATACTGGCCCCTCCTAGCATGACATTTGAAGGTGTAGTGTGGCTTGTGCAAGCAAGTAGACAGGAAGTAGAATTGCGGTGTGGTTTTTTATAATCTTAAAGGTCGTTCCCATCAACTCTGTGATTCTGTTTGATTTCTTTGGTTTATCTTTAATATTGCTTTAGATGAGATGGTGTTGCTCAGACATTTTGAAAGGGCATTGTTAAGTGTTTGAAGGATTTATGAATATAGGAATTTTGAGGTTTGGTTGCTGAATCCAAGCTTCTGTTTAAGGAATAGTCTTTGCAGATTTGGATTACTTGCTTCATACTTTATTCTGTGGTGGAAGGAAGGCTGTATCCTGTAGATCCATTCCAACTCGTAGATGGAGCAAGTGCATGTTCACTCAGTGCTTTATCAAAGGCACAGTTAGGAGGCAGCTGAATTAGTTCCACTAGTTGTGGCCGTTTGCTTCTGGTACTTGCCCTGTCCAGAAGGATTGTTATAAATTCCTCATGGCAGGTGATTAGTGTAAGTGCAATTATCTGATGGTTCCAGGAATGACCGTGATTGCTGTGTGCCTGTGTTCAGAGCCGCTGCCTGTGGATATGCAGAGCATGAATGATGCCTCCCAGGCACTGGGAATGCTGACTGCAAGTAACTGCTGTGATACAGAACTGAAGTGCAGCTGACTGGAGAGCTCTTGGTTTGCATGTAGGAAGGTTTGAAATACCTCTGGGCTATAGTAAAGTGCAGTTTTGTGATTGTTGGTTTCAAGGTGATGTTATTGTTTCTACTGAGATTCAAAATGATATGCTGGACCATTGTGGGATGCTGATTTCATGGACTTTTCTTAGGCATCCTTTAGCTGTGTAAGGAAGCATAAAGAACATTGGGAGTCACTGATTTTGATCTGCTTACTCTAATCCACTGTCATCTTATTGAAAAAAAAAAATGAATACGACAAAACCAGTAATCTGGTCTTTGTTCTTAAAATCTTAAAGGACTTTTCTTGGTGGATTTTTATAGTATTTAGTACATATTATTCTTTAACAAAGGCTCTGAGTTTCTCTTGAGTAATCTTTACAGTGCTGCTGTTGCAGACACTTAAAACTGTTGGGCAGATTATTTATTTTAAGAGGAACTGTAGTTCCTCAAACCGTATCTTGCTTTGATTGATCTATGGGAATAACAATTCTTGGGTTTAATTTCCTTTCATTTCACATTTTAGTGCTACTGTTGGTTGAAACTTTAGCCTTTTGCTGAGAGGCCCAAAAGCAGACCTCTGCGGTAAGTTACTGTAACTCATTTTTAAGAACTAGTATTTGTAATAGTGAAGTGTCACAATGTCCCTTGAAATGAACTGTAAAAATGATTAGTCTAAAACATGTGTTCACTTGCATCTTGTTTCTCCAGTAAAGTACAGGAAGTTGTAGTGAGATAAAAGTTTTTCATTCTTGTGGGTAATGTTAATTATGTAGTCAATCAGTCAGTGGTTCTACACAGAGAAACTGCAATGAAGAATACACAATTTAAGATACTATTCACACTGCATAGTTGATAGATTGTTTTCCATGACATAATTGGTATAAAGGTACTCTGATAAAGCATATAAACTTATATGCAAGAAACATGTGTTCCCCTGGTTTGCTGCTGTATGCTTAAAATAATTGAATTTTGAAGTCAGGAGATCTGTATTTCTTCATTTTCTTGTTCAAGGCACATTACCTTTTATGGTTTAGCTCACTTGAATCAAAACATCAGATAAAATACTTTTGTGTGAGGAAGAGACTGGGAAGAATCAAGCATTAAAGATGTGCCTGAAGGGCAAACACATGTATACAGGATTAAAAAAAAAAAAAATTAGCAGAAGAATATTTAGAAATAACTGTTTCTAAGTAATTCTGTGACCAAGTGTTCTAGAAGTCAAATTAATATTTTCTGTGCAGTGGAGTTTTTTTTTAAAAAACAGAATTCTTAATGTATTCTTTGGCAATGTAATTTAGTGATAGATTTTTATATACGGAAACAACCTGCAAATAGTTGCCTGACTTGTTATACCAGTGTGCTACCAATCCAATAGAGTATCATAAAGCTTGTATAAATAGATGATTCATTTCCCATACAGAAAACCGTGGTGCCATTCTCATGTACACATATACTTGAGATTTCTTAAATATTGGCTTTTATTTTTGATTGGCATAATGCCCAGTAAAATGAGTGGTATGGTCATTAGGGTTTTATCAGCATAATCTTACTTGTTTAGTTCAGAATATTCTAATTCCTTTCTGCATACTAAATAGTAAATACAAGGATCATGGAGTCATTTAGTGTGGAAAAGACCTCCAAGATCATCGAGTCCAACCTTTGACCTATGACCATCTTGTGAACGAGACCATAGCACTTAGTGCCACAACCAGGCATTTCTTGAAGATCTATAGGGATAGTGACTCCACCACCTCATTGGGCACTCCATTTCAATGCTTATCAATGCTTTCCATGAAGAAATTCTGCGTGATGTCCAACCTGAACCTCCCCTGGCACAGCTTGAGGTTATGTCCTCTTGTCCTGTCACTTGTTGCTTGGGAGGAGGCCAACCTCCACCTGGCTACAGCCTCCTTTCAGGGAGTTGTACAGAGCAGTAAGGTCATCCCTGAGCCTCCTTTTCTCCAGGCTAAACACCCCCAGCTCCCTCAGCCATTCATCATATGACTTATTCTTTAGACCCTTCACCAGCTCTGTTGGCCTTCTCTGAGCATGCTCCAGCACCTCAAGGTCCTTCCTGAACTGAGGGGGCCAGAAGTGGACACAGGATTCGAGCTGTGGCCTTATCCGTGCTGAGTGCAGTGGGACAATCATTGCCGTTGTTCTGCTGGCCACTCTTGTTTTGCTACAAGCCAGGATACCATTGGCCTTCTTGGCCACCTGGGCACACACTGGCTCGTGTTCAGCCAGCTGTTGACCAGCACTCCCAAGTTCTTTTCCACTGGGCAGATTTTCAGCCAGTCTTTCCCAAGCATGTAGTGCTGCATGGGTTATTGTGACTCAAGTGCAGGACCCAGTACTTGGCCTTAGTGAACCCCATACAACTGGCCTTGGCCCATTGATCCAGCCTGACTCCTCTGCAGAGCCTTCCCGCCCTCCAAGATAGATACAGCTATCACTCAAGAAGTAATAGCTGTATCTGTACTATTAGAAGATAAAGCTTACACTCAAGGTTTTGTGTGATTCTTCAAATACAGAGTGACTCAAGCTGCTTCTGATACTTAGCTTGTCAGCACATCAGCTGGACAATTTTTCCAGCTGTGTTGCCTGTAAACAAACTGAAAAGAGCAGCCAGGATTCAGATTTAGAAGTGGGATTTTTAGAGAAGCTGTTTTTTGCTTTTGATTTTTTTTTTTCCAAATGCAATGATGAAATTAAGTTGTGAAACAGTCTTAGCTTTTGTAACCTTGTATGAAATACCTGTTTCCTGTGAGGTGATCTGTTTTCTTGAGAACTGAAGGGTTACCTTGAGATTAAAAAAATATGTATTTATATGCATGTAGCCCAAGGTCACTAGTAATTGTGTTGCTACCAGTCCTATCAGTGAGAAGAAGCATCCATTTGTCATAATTTCATTGTCAGCTTCTTGCAGCAGACATGGCATTTTCTGCCTTTTTCAGTCTGGCATGCAGTTGACATAAAATGCTCAAGTGTAGCGTTATGGCAAGAAGATTAGCTGTTCAGGAATAGACTTTATTTGCAAGTTTCTCTGGCCTTTCTGTGTTCATTTGGACCCTGAGATATCTAAAAATTATGGATTTTTGGCCTATTGCCATTTGCAGTTCACAGGAGCTGGAAAATGTTCTATGACAGCAATAATTTCTATCAGACCTGTGACTAAAAACAGTGATGCCAAACTCACTTCATTAGTCTTTTTGTCTTCTGGTTAGGTATTTCTGCTTGTCAGACTGGATGCACCTGTAATTGAGAACATGTTATTGTAATACCCTGGAAGGTTATCTGGGCAAGCCAATACTGTCCTCTGATATTGGAGCATGGAGAGGATTGCTACAGTCTAGCAGTTCCCAACTGCACTGTTAGGTCATTCTGATAATAGATCCGTTCCTTTCCAGGTAGAATGCCATGTTTGCAGTTTCTGTTCAAAAACAATGACTCAGGTGTTTGATGTGTACCACTTATCTTCACTAGAATCATCACTGGAATTCAAAGAACATTCTGATCTATAAAACTGCAAGACAAGACTAGTCCTTGACTTAGATTTTTCCTTTGATAATTACGGCTTATGTAGAAAGACTTGTCATATTCTTAGTTGACCTAACCATGCTCTTGAGCAGCGTAGATATTGCAGAGGATCCCTTGTGACCATACATTACTGCAGTTCAGATGTCCAATATATATAGTAATTTTCAGTCTTCTCCTGTCCAGATTTTTTTTTAAGCCTGATATGCTCCTGCAATCATAAAAGCTGTTTCAATAAAAAGGACAATCGAGCTATCACCTGCACACGTTCTGGTGTGCTTTGCCTCCCTTTATGGTACCCTACATGGAGGGCAAACAGTTGATAGCTTGAAAAAAGTGAAGTTTTTAATTAAATTTGACCAATGTGGAGCACAGCTACTTTAATAACACTAACTAATTAAATAACTAAATCTCTTGTTATGTGTTGTAACTTACTGACAGTCAAGACTCATCCTACCGCAGCCCAAACAATATAATCTGGCCATGTAAAGTTATTCCAGAATTCCAAATGTTCAAGTAGTCTGGTCACGTATCTAGAATATTTTACATTTGATTTGCCTACCAGTTGTAGAATGGTATTTCAAGAGGTAATGCACTAGTGCAGCCATGATTTATTTCCACCATCCCAGGGAGACATCAATTTGCCAGAGTCGGTATTGCATCAAGTTCTCAAGAAGAGGTTGCTTGCTTACCTGACAGTGACTGATCTTTGAGGATGTTTCTTATCTTTAGAAACCCTACCACCCACCTCTCAAACCTTTGGAACTTTTCAGCTAGCACAGGCTTTTAGAAGTGAGGAGAATTGGGTGGAGCTGGAGTCATTCTTCCCTTCATGCATTTGGATGATGAGGATTTGTGCTGCATGAGCAGAGCTCCAGCAGATAGTGCTGTTTGAAAGATTCCTGACTCCATACATGTGAAACATGTGTGCCCTCTGCAAATTATCTAAGATGTGCAGTGTTGTAAGAGAAGTATCTCGTGTTTATTTACTAAGTTTCACTACCTTAAATACTGCTTGGGATTAATGAGACAGGACTTTCTTTTGCTAAGAAGTATTTTACTGACTTTTAATAATTATAATGTTGCTGAAAATCAGGGTGCATATAACTGTTTGTGGTAAAGTGTATCAGTCTTATGGAGACACATTTTTTCCGGTAAAATAGCAACACTATTGTTATCTTGAAATACATTAGTATTACAGACCTCTTCAACCTGTTATTCAAATATAGATTCCTAATAGTCTCAAAATTTCTGAAGAAAATACCTTGCATTATTTTTCATCTTGGATTTTTCAAAGCTGGAAGTGGTAAAGATTAAAGGACCATCTTGTGATTTGTGAAGTTTTGCCGTTCATCTGAATTTTGAGTATCCCTCAAATAAATTCATATTCTTGTTACATGTTGTCTTTTATCTAATATGGACACAGTTGTTGCATCTCAAATGAGTATTTGCATTTTGGGGAGGGCAATCAGCCTTTTTATACTTCCCATATCTATGCTAAAGGATGCTTTTTACACAGCACCTCTTTTACTTGATCTGCTTTTTTCCGCATTAGATGCGTAGTGGGAGAGTTGGTGACATGGAGTAGGAGAGGAAGTAGCAGAATTGAGGTGTTCACATGAGGAAGTACTTGAGATGTACAAGAAGTGTGACACACACACACAGACAAAAAGAGGAAAAAGCTGATCATATTTTTAGGTTGATTGAATGCTATCCATTTACCAGTGATTTTGGAAATACTACCTTACCAAAAGAAATGTGGCTATGAGTGCTTTCAAGGTCTCTTAACAATGAGGAGTTTCAGGCAAGTTGAAGCAAGAAAATTTTGACTGGTTTGAAAATGTATCTCAATTCAAGTTTAAATTCTGTTGAGTTTCATGAAAACCCTTTCTACTTGCTGTTGCAGCATTAGTGGAAGTTAGAGCATCATTTTGTCAGCAGAAAGTTGTTTTTCTGGAAACTGTCATTAAAGAGTCATGTACTAGTCTGCACTGGATTCTGTGGGAAAGGCTCTAACTGTTAATTAGCTTGGTCTGGCAGCCAGGAAAGTAATAGGGAATGGAAAATACCAGTATAAAAAGAGAACCAGGAAAAAAGGGCCAAACTGCTTTTAAGTGATATGCTTTCTAAGCCTAAAAATCATTGTTTTAAAAACTATTTTAATATTTACACCTTCACTCTTTTCCCCTCAAGGACAATGAATTAAACTTTATAAAGTCATGGGAACAATAAAGATACTCACAGAAGAAATCACATTTAGGTGTTTGGGAACTGCGTGAGGATTTCCATGAAACTGACATGCTTCTCAAAATACATATATGGATGTTTGAGCATTTCTTTTACAGATAATTTATATGTACTTCAGTCTCCCAAAGGTCTGTCACTAAGATAGCAAAATGGAGATGAGACAATGTGAATTATGCCCTAGTGGAATATGAGAAGCCTCAGGAAAATTCCCTCAGAGCCCACAATGTTTTCTTTCCCCTATTTTCAGTTTGTTCTTTGTCTTTTCCATGTTGCTTTCTCTTTTTGCCTCTAAAAAAAGAATTCCTTTTCATGAAAAGCCTAATGAATACAGTGATAGGAAAAGAGCTCGACTGGGTTTTGTATGGTTTCATATTCAAATACACTGCATGCATATGTTGGAAGTGAGCTGACTAGATAAAGCAGATACCTTTCCTTCTGCCTTGTTCTGTTTGGTGTCTCATGCACTTCTAAGATAAATTAATCCAGAGGAATATTTGGTCTAGACTGTGGATTTGCTGGAGAGAAGACAAATCTGAAAGTAAAGAGGTTTGGGAGCTTCCAGGATGGGCTGCTTGTGGAAAGATTTGGAAGTTTTAATCTGAGTCAAGGACGATTGTACTGTAGAGGTTTTCTTCCCCAGGAGTTGTTGGAAATGATCACCTCTATCCTTGAAGTGTATAATTATGAAGATTTTTTTATATATAGAAAATAATCTGGTGCTCAGACCTTCTCGTGCTTGCAAATGCATGTTATCCCAGTGTGGGATTCATAACTGATAAACAAGTTGTTTCTGTAGGTTTGTAATATCTGCTGGTCTTACTTCCAGTGGAGAATGATTGAGGTACTTAAAGAGAGGATGAGTAATGCTTTCAGTTATCCTTTTTTTTAAATGAATCTTCAGAAAGAACAGTTCCCCCAAATTCTCAGTTGTTACTTGATTTCAAAGTGTTTATCCTTATTATTAAAAATTGTAGTTGTTTTTGTAAACTTACTAAAGCAAGATCACCTGTTACCTGCTTAAACTCCTTTTCCAATTCTACCATGGTTACGGTTTCAGCATTTTGTTAACAAAGGTTTGGTAAAGGAGTATATCATATGATTTTTTTTCCTTATTCATGATCTACATTATAAGATACTGGCATTCATGTGGGCTTTTGGATTTCATTTAAAGCTTGTGAAGTTTTATTGTCAGCATTTCAAACCACTGTGCCCTCTGAGGTATATCCCATTTTTCATTTGGTTCCTCAAGCATTCTGAGAAACTGATCTTGTTTTTTATGTGCAGATTTTGAAATTAAGTTTTATACCTGTGTGGCAAAGATAAGAGTGTGACAGTAATAATGCTATAATGTTGGTACATCATAAATTGTAAAATTTGCATTTGTAACCTCAAATCATCACTTCTGACAAGCTGACACTTCTAGTGATCAGTTAGAGAGTTAATGCATTGTGATAATCCTGTTGTTTGCTTTTTTAGTCTGTTTTAATGATGATTTCTGTTGCTGCTTTCTAGTGTAACAAATGGCAGCGCAGTGTGTGACAAAGGTGGAGCTGACTATTGCCTGCACCAATCTCTTGGATAAAGATGTTGGTTCCAAGTCAGACCCTCTGTGTGTGCTTCTCCAGAACACAAGTGGTCAGCAGTGGTATGAGGTACAGCCTGATGCTTCTCACAAATCTGCTAAAAACACATTCTGACTTGTTGGACCTTTTAAAAAACTATAACATATGATTTCATTAAAATATTTTAATTTTATACCAGCACTTCTGAATACTTTTTGTTAGATTATGTCTCTAATAATTATATGTGCAACACACTAATAATTGTTTGCTGTTAAATACTTACAACTGTCTGATTTTTAGCACTGTTCCCCAGCCATGTGTGGACTAACAGAAGAAGCCTTCTAAGTACTTAAATGTGCTTTTATAAATACAGTACTCCAAAACCAGGGTCTCATACTAGATTTGACAATATAAAATTTTGTGTTGGTCTTCCCTGTGCAGGAATAGATCCCACCTTAGAAGGAGTGACAAAAAACAGGTCAAATACCCCTCAGTTAGAGCAGTGGGTTATGCAATATAATGTGTAAATATAATAACATATCATATATTTGATGAAAGGTTTGTAGGAAGATATGCCTTTGTACTTTAAGAACTTTTGAATGTCTTTAATAATATGTTATTTGATTTGCTTGCTTGTTTAGTTTGTGAAATATCAGATAAAGTGGTATGCTTCTAATTTCAGGTTGATCGCACAGAAAGAGTTAAAAATTCCTTGAACCCAAAGTTTGCCAAGAAATTCGTAATTGATTATTATTTTGAGCTTGTTCAGAAACTTAAGTTTGGAATATATGACATCGATAACAAAACCTATGATCTGAGTGATGATGACTTCTTAGGAGAATTAGAGTGTACACTGGGACAGGTAAGTACGCAGATGATTTCCCTTAGAATTAAGTTACTGAAAATCATTAGCCACTTTAAATTTATCACTATGTTCTTGTGTAGTTGGAGTACTCTTAAGTTGAATAGGATTCCCTTCATTTGTTTTTTCAAGCTTCCCATGAGTGTATATACATTTTATTTGCAAAAGGTCTTGAGATGATGCCCAGAAATGTGCTCTAGGATGGTGACTGTTGGATTGCTATCTAAAAGTAACTGGACTGTCAATGAGCACAAAGTTGTAGTAATTGCTATTTATTTACTCTAATACTCCAATTCCTATTTTTATGCTCCCAAAAAAAAAGAATCAGTGTAGAACAACATATGAACATTCACAAGGGCCATGTTGTCCTTGTAATCTGCTTTCCACTCAATGCAAGCAGTGATCCTAGTTCTGCCAGCTGTAGATTTACTTCTGGTTCCCAGTCATATTCTGCTATTGATGCTATCACGATGGGGCAGCTTCTTTTTAACTTGTTCTTTTGAATAGAGCCTTCAAAAGCACTTCTCAAAAGAGTTGTCTTGGGATTTTTCCTGCCCAGTGTCTTATGCATTTTTGTTTTAGGTGCATTATAAAGGTAGAGACATTGTGAACTGAAATTGTGTCAATTAAAAATTAATCATTCATTCTTAAAGTAAAGAAGGACCTGTAGAATGAATAGACACACTTCTGAGGAAGCATTGCCTGAATAGGGTAAAACAAAATCAGCTGGAAACTGTGCAGGGGAAGGCTGGTGGTTTTTTTGAGTGACAGACGTGTTTATAAATCTGTTTGCTGAATCCATTTGTGAAATATGCCTTGCATGCATTTTAAAGGTATGTATGGAAGACTTAAAGAACAATTTGAAATTGGAAGCTAAGGTACTCTCTTTGTCCGTGTATGTGTGTCATGTTACTAGCAGACATTTTATTTCTTATTACTCCCGAAGCTCTGCATGTGTTCATCTGCGTATGTATTTTAAAATTTTGAAGTGTATCAAGTATTACTTATTTAGTTATGGAAGATTATGGGAAGTAAATGTAATGCTGTCATCCTCACAATAAAGGAAAAATTCCTAAAATTAAAACACCTAACTCGTTTAATTGCTTTGAAAATCTATTAAATTGTTTTAATAATGCTTGATACTCAAATTTTGTCTTGGCAGATAGTTTCTAGCAGGACTCTAACAAAACCATTAGTACTGAAAAATGGCAAACCTGCTGGAAGAGGAAGCATTACGGTAAGACAGTTAAGAAATAAATGTATTCAGAGTTCATCCTTAATTGTTTCTGGGTTTTATTTTTAGTTAGTGGCTTGGATGCAATGTGTCTGTTCTACAGTGCTGTAAAAAGCATTGTAAAGCATTTTTTTCCCTCTACTAGTGTATCTTTGTCATCCAATAGCAACCCACCTTCTGTATTATAGGTCTCATTGCATACATCATTAGGGCATTCAGTGGGCTACTCTTTGGGGCATATCTTTGTCAGTGCCATCATTTATGGTAAATAGATGGAATGGAATCCCAATGTTAAATCAAATTGTTCCTCTCTCCCCTCACTGCCCCTCATTTTTTAATGCTTCATTTGTGAGAAGACATGGTTCGTTCTTTTTTTAATGGATCTGTCGTAGGAATGCTGTGAATATGAGAAAACTGTGTTGTTCCTGAATAAAACTAAGTATTTTGTTTGCCCACTTAGATTACAGCAGAAGAAGTAAAGGATAACAGGGTGGTTGTATTGGAAATAGAAGCAAGGAAACTGGACAATAAGGTATTTAAGTGATTACTGGTTTTTTGATAAAGTAGTAAAGTCAAAGTCTTGTAAAAGCAGGAAACATTTGAACATTCATTCTCATTTTTGCTTACAAAATAAAATCCATTAAGATTTTTACTTAGACTAAAAATGAAATTGAAGTAACATTGCTTCAGAGTAACTTCATTGACTGTTTTGAAATGAATTGTAATATATTTCTAAGTAAGATAAATGCATTTCAGGGGTAGTCCATGAGCAACATGCTCCCATTTGAATGTAAATCCTTCCATTTATTTATAAATATAAGGGAGTTTTGGTATATCCATTGGTTTGAATGATTAAATTAATGGTAGCCCATTACCTCTCTGAAATAAATGGTGAAGAGTGTACCTGGTGTATATAAATTTGTTATGTTAAATATAGGGCTGGCTAAAGTTACTGTATGTAGAAAGACTTTTAAAAACAAAATTAGGAAAATACTAGAAAAATGTTTTTATTTTTACCTTTTGATTTAATGATACTTTTTTTGAACTGGATGAAATCCTTAGTTTCCTGTCTATCCATTGTAGTACTTCTTGTATAAATATTCTTTTGCTTGAACTGTCAGGTATTTGATATGTGGACATTTTAATCCTAAATTGAAGGACATTTCCCACTTTCTTTTTCCCTTTCACTTCTGTAATATAATTAGGCTTGCATTTCGTCATCTAAAGCTTTTGTCCCCTGAATTTGCTTTTTGTTAATCTAAGTGTGTGTTAACTGGAATTTAGTGGTATTCACGCTACAGGCTATTCTGAGATAATTATGTGTTATTTAAATACAGGATTTTTTTGGAAAGTCAGATCCTTATCTGGAATTCCACAAACAGACTGGAGATGGAAACTGGGTGATGGTTCACAGAACAGAGGTAGGATATTTTCAGTTAACAACAAAGATGTTAAGGTTATTTAGTTTCCAATGTGTCAAAGCACTAGTGATACAATGCCTTACAAAAAGAATTGACTGGCCTGGGAGTTGACGTGCAGACTAGTTAGAAGTTGCATCATCTCTTCCACTGATTTTTCTGGGAAGACTGCCTTATTCTCTTTATTCTGATTTTGATTTATGCCATTCTATTTGGAAGGAAAACACTTTTTGTTTTTCTTTAACTTTCAGCAATCTAGGAGAAAATGTTTTCAAAAAGAACTGCATACTCACACAGGGATGTTTGTCTCAGTTCTACCCAGTGCTGGGGTAGGACTTGGGCATTCCTGACTGTGCTGTTCTTAGGAAAATGTCACCTGGCTGTACCCTTTACTAGTGAAAGTAATGGTGCTGAATGCTTGCATAGCAAGGGCAAGCCAAGGAGAATGCAGAGTGAGGGAAAGTGTGCTTTGAGCAGCAGCAGCCTTTCACCCAGAAGAAGGTGTAGGGGCCCTGTGACAGCAACTGACAGGCTCAGAGGAGTTTCAAAATGTCTCACTGTAGTGGCAGCTCATGGCCCAGTCACAGCTGAGGTGCTGTGCCCAGCAGAAGTGGTGACTGTATTTATTTTGAAGTATGGATATTGAAGAACTATAAATCCTTTTTGTCAGAGTTATAAAAATAGTTTCTCTTATGAGATGATTCTTCTGCTTAAGGTGCATCTTTCCTATGATGATTTCAGTCATCAGCTTCAGTAACAAATCCAGAATTTGTTGTTTCAGCTTAGAAATGTCTGGTGGCTTAGTCCTAACTACTGTTTTTATTGATTTAAGTTCAAGAGAGATTTCTTTCCCAGCACTCCTACAGTGCTGGAAGTATTACTATTGTTAGGTGTTATTAATTAAGTAGTGCATGTTATGTGTAGTTTCTTGTACTTTTATAGGATCATTATTTGGTGTGTCAGGTGTGTTTATAGATACTTAACAGTTGACAAATTTTGAAGATCCTTCAGTATTATCTGTAAATAACACTTTAGTGTTCAGTTTAAGAGGCCTTTTATCCTCATGCACTGTTTTTACTTTACTACACCATGAATTTCTTGAGGGCATATTTCCATAAATGACATTTCAGAATAAATAATACATGGGAGTGAATTGTAATCTCCAGAGCACTGATGTTTTCAGAAATTCCAGTGTAATATTTTTCCACACATTCTTGGTTATTTGTGCCTTTATATGTCTGTGTATATATGTATGTGTGCTTATTACAAGAAAACAACCAGTATCTTATTTATGCAAAAATAAATTTCATTTTTTGCAGTAGCTGAAGGATATAGTAGGTGACAGTGAATCTAGCAAAATATGGAGCTGAAAGAGGCCATCTCTTTTTGAACAATGGTATTGCATGTTAAGAGTAGTTTGTTTATATCCTATATATTAGGATTTGGAGTGCATTGACAGCAGCATTAGTCAACTGTTATTTTGCATACAAAAATCATGGCATTAAAGTATGACCCATTATAATGACTGCTTTCCACCCTTGTGAAAAATGGTGTTCTGCCTTTTTTTTTTTTTTTTCAATAGGTTATTAAAAACAACCTGAATCCTTCTTGGAGGCCCTTTAAAATCTCTCTCAATTCTCTGTGTTACAGTGACATGGACAAGTCAATCAAGGTAATGTATATTAAATGTGTGTATAAATTCATATATTAATAATTAAAATATGTAGTAAGGGGAAGATATGTTATTCTAGCTACTGTGGTTTTTTTGTTTCAAATTTGATTGGAAGTGTTAGGTTTCTTATTTGAAAGGCACAGATACACATGCATGTTTTAGGGGAGAAAAAGGAAAACAGTGCACATTTGTGATGCATTGTGTGGTAGAAGTTGGTCTTTGAAAGCCTGAGAAACCAGTTGAACACAAGTATCTTTGAAACGTCCAGTGCAGTTTCTTATTTTGATTGTACAGTTCTAGCATGGCATCAGCCAATACTGGTGGTGTTAAAGGTACTGTATAGTGAAAGATGCATGTTAAAGGCTAAAATGCCTAAAGACTTTGTTCTGTGTAATGGATCTTGTAATACTTTGTTATTGGTGCAACAGGTAACATTAATGAAATTTTTAATATACTGCCTGATAAAATAAATTACACTTAATATATTAGCTCACAGACACAACTTGTGAATACCAGTTTCAGCAAATTTTTCTCTTCATATAAAACTGAATTTTCTGTCAGAAGGTTAACCAAGCCTGTGAAGTGATAGTTCTACCAGGAGTGCTCTTTAATCTTTTGTAATTTCAAATTTTATCTTGAATAAATTGTGTTTAACTTCTGAATGTTTTTCAGGAATTCTCTGTAGGTGGGAAATTGAGGCTAAATAGCCAATCAAAATACCGTTTATAAGCTATCATGATCATGTTAGAAACCTGACTTTTTAGCATTTGAAAAAGAAAACCAATAACCCAAATGCAACAAACCACTATATTTGATATTCTTCCTCTGGGATGGAAAACTTAGAGCATGATTTGCATGTGATGGGTATTAGTCATATGACTTGAGGCAGTCCTGGAAAGTGCTTAACAGCCACAGGGGTCTGGGTGTTACAAGCACCTGGATGCATTTAAATACATATTTTTAGAGGAGACTAATGAGCAACTTTACAAGCCCAGAACCTTCTCCCCTTACTGCTTCTATGTTTTTTCCATCTCATTTCTTTCTGCTTCCCTTTTCCCCAGAATAGCTATGACAGCTCTTGTATCTCTATATACTATATAAATGTATTTCTCCTTTTCAGTAAACAGCAATACTAAAGCTATAGACCATTGATCTAAATGTATCTATCAAGAGTTATTCTCAATAACTTTTTAACTTTAATAAAGTCTGTTCTTTGGAATCTTACCTCAGAAGTGTGGGTTTTTATCCAGAGGAAATAGACTTTACTTGGAATAGTTATGGACTTGCAGATAGGCAGTTTGATTATGCCTTAACTTAGAAGTACAGGACCTATAACTTCAAATATTAAAATGTAGATAGAATTGTATTATGAAATGCTATTGAGATATTAAACAATGCCTTTAACACTTTTATATGCACACAGTTGCATGTGTAATGGGCCGTTTGTCATAGTAAGTAAAACCAGCAATTTTTCTATGAGTGGCTCTTCACCTCTGTAATGGCTTAGTTTGTGTATGCCCAGCAGTGCACAAACCAAGTTGATCTTTTCTCTTCTGGATTCATGGTTATGTTCCATGTGAGTGTATTTGCAGTCAGTGAAGTTTTTCTGTGTCAAAAATGTGAGCCTTTCATCTGGAGCAAGCATGCCTAGTTCTGCTGGGAAAAATATGTTTTTTCACCTTGTTCCCTACTCTATTGCATGTCCAGGAGGGCATATATGGAAAAAAGGAAGTGTTCCTCTCTTGTCTGGAATATTAAAAATTGGCTTAAATGGGTCAAACATGTCAAGCAAGACAAGTTTTGATGTCTTTGAAATGAAACCAAAATACATCTACTAGCTGTGCTAACAGGTATCACAACTATTGGGTCAGGAAATATCTTCAGTTTTAAATTTCAGCTACTGAAGCACTTAGCTGAGTATTTGAGTGGCATAATTTATGGCATTTAGAAAAATTTACATAGCATCTGCCACGAACATTAATTAGCCTGTTGGTTCTTTGGCTGCTTGCATGATTTAAGGTGCTGTTCAGTGCATGTGTATTCATTTTTATATTTATTAGTGAATTCAAAATGTTGTAGTAGTGCATACTGCAATATAAAGGCATGTTGTGTGCAGTAGAACTCCCAATCTACACATCATGTTTTGTACTTCAACATTGCTGTTTGTTTACAGAAACCTAATTTCTTTCAGAAGCTCAAGTGTATGTTGAAGTTGTTTGTTTTACTTTTTTGTTTCTAATTGAAACACTCAAGTAATCAGCTAAATTGATTCTTGAATATAAAGCACAATATTTTCAGACTTGAAAGATGGACATGAAAATAACTGTTCAGTTTAAGCCATACATATTCTGAAAACTTTTCTTGAAGTTTGCATTTTGATTCCAAGTTATGTGGGATACCTACTTGACTCTTGATTAATTGTTGTTATTATTTATCATCATCATAAATTATTTTAGTATGTTTATCTGTGATTTGGTTAAATTAGCTAGTGGGTGTGTTGCTGAACTGAAATAAAATATCAGAAGTGGATGGAATTAACATAAGCTTTTAGATAACCATCTTTTTGTATAGAAAGGCAGATGGGTCACTTTTTCAAAGAGGGGAAAAAGTAGTGTTTTTCACTCCTGCCTTCTTTGGTAGATTGGGCTGTTAAAAGGGTGCACTGATGAAATAATAAAGCTTAGCATTAAACTTCTACTATAAGAAAAGAGATTTTTAGTTGACATTCAGATCCATGAAGTGTGGATTGTAGCTTAACAGATCCACTGTTTAAATTTGCTAATCTTAAAAAACAAAAATTCAAATATTGTTTCTAGCTTTAGAGCTGAACCTCCACAGGCTTATAAATTCTGTGTTATTTTGGGGATTAATGAAGTAATATAAAAGAGTTGCTAAAATACTTGTGATTGCTTTCATAATAGATTTACTAAAATTTTAGCTGGATGCTCAGATTCATGATGAATGTAAAAGATCCTACATTGTTTTCCTATTCAGCCCAACACCCCACCACTCTCAAAACATAGTTCAATATAATTGATGTTGCTTGCTTATGTAAGACCTGACACTACTTAGTATTCTCATCTCTCCTTCACTTGAGTGGAAGATTAGATTCGAAACCGAGTGTGTTGGCTTCTACCCAATCTTAATTTATATGTTTTAAGTGCAACCCTATGCAGTTCTAAGACTTCAGTGTGAGAAAAACTGTGATATAAAATATGGAATGTTCGGGATTTGCAGTTTTGCTGTTGCAGTGTTTATTGTTTTTGTAGGGCCGTTTCTGTTTCTAACACTAAGTAATGCTGCATTTTAGGTTGAGTGCTATGACTATGACAGTGATGGGTCTCATGATCTCATAGGAAGTTTTCAAACAACTATGTCAAAACTAAAGGAAGCATCTCGGTCATCACCTGTAAGTGTTACATAGTCTGAGCTGCCTGTGTGTTCTTGATAAGCTGTTTTACTCATGTTGGAGCAGAACTTAGGTCATCTGACCTGCAGGTATCCAAGTTGTGTTAGGCTACACCTTAACAATGCTCTTGTAGTTGAGGCTGAATCAGCATTTACACTGCACATCCATTTTCCTAGGATTAATGTCTTGGTTTCAGTTTTTATTCTCGTATATCTAAATGCCCAACCATCAGCACAAACAAATTTCACTAATCATAAAAATACAGAAATAAAAAAAATTAGATAATCAAAAGGCAGAATGCAGCACAGATTTAACTACAGTCAAAAGACCAAAGCTTGTAGTATTACTTAACTCTTTATTTTAAAATGTGGCACTTATTAACTATTATGTATATTTTAGTGAATATGAGAAAATTCAGTATTTATGCCACTGCACAAAAATGCAGCCGTGTTACATAGGTGGCTTTTCTCTAAAGTGATATTACCCTTCCTGATCTTATGAACAATTTCCAAACCTTTTAATAGACAGGGTTTACAAGTAGAAGACAAAAGTTGGCATAGCAAATGTAACATAAAAGTATTTTTTATGAGTATATGCATTATCAGGATATTTTACCATATTTTCCTTAAGTTCTGTAAAACCTGCAGAACTATTTTTGCATTAAAAATACTGGGATCTATATGCCAGAGTGCATGCTTGCACTTTTCTAACATTTTGAGTGTTGTATTTGTACTAAATAATAAAAATAATAATAATTCCAGCCACAGCTGCTGGAAACACTGATGCTTTGTTTGCCATGCCTTTACCAAAAAGAAAGTTGTTAGCAGAATTCTCAGAGGGAGAATGATACAGAATTTCTTTGTTTGTTTGAAATACAGTTGTCAAAGCAAATGTCTGTGTAGCCTTTTGGGTAAGAGAGAATTTCTTGAGAATATGTTGTTTTTTTCTTGCTGATATTGGGCAGGCTGGGTTTAATTTTGCTGGATTATGAAATGAACTGCGTTTTTAATAGAAGCCCAAAGTATCAATCCTGAAATAAAGGATTATTAAACTTGTTGCATAAATGATATAGTATTTTTGTTGGATTTGTTTGCATCCATGCAGGTTGAATTTGAGTGCATCAATGAAAAGAAAAGACAGAAGAAAAAGAACTATAAAAACTCTGGCATTGTGAGCGTTAAGCATTGTGAGGTCAGTAATATATTCTGTTATGATTCTGACTTTCAGTGTTCAGGCATGACAACTCTCATTTAGTATATCTTCATCTTCAAACTGTAAGAAACTTTAAAATGTCTGAAAGTTCCAGACACAGTAAATATTTAAGGGACTCTGATTCATATAAGGAGACAAACTGAGAGCTGAATCACTTATCTGTCCTCCCCTATCCCTTCACTTTCTCTTGAAGAGAAAGGTCGCTTACCAGTTTGTACAGTCATTCTTGAACCACTGCATTTGCATAAAACTCACTTTTATGGCAAAGTAAAATTGTGTAACTCTGTCATAATGTGTTATTTTAGAAATGAAAGTCCTTTTGGAGCTGCTTTGGTGTCTGTCTGTAGTTTTGTTATAGGCCTGATTCTGATGCACAAAGTGTATGGTGGCACATGTTGCAAATATTGCAGTGGATGGGTGGGATAGCTATAGGGCAAATCTAGTGCTTTTCATGGGTAAAGATAACAAATCTGGAACTTCAGAAGTTTCTACAATAATATTAGCTGGGGTTTTCCCCATTGAATAAACCAAAATTTCTATCGTCTATTTTTAGGTCATTGTAGAATGCACATTCCTTGATTACATCATGGGTGGGTGTCAGCTGAATTTCACAGTAAGTTAAATCATTTATATGAATTACCTTTTGAGTTTTGGAACAACTTGAAGTATAGAATTGATTGGCGGTGTTCTTTATTTGATTATTGTATTTTTTGTTGTTGTTGACTTTGTTCTGTGGCATGGAGCAGGAAGCAATTTTGTCAGAGTGCTTTTAGTCTGTTTAGAAAAAAATAGTCTTTACTCTTGGCAAAAAGTTTTGAACCTCTGGTTATGTTCAATAGGAACTAACTAAGTTGTGTGGATGGAGACCAAGGAGAAATTTACAGTTCTTTGAAAGCAACATGCATAGGTCGTCATATGGGTTAGGACTCTTAAGTTATGTCATTTGTGAACCAAATGCAACACAAATAACAGTAAGATGTCTTCACCTTAGTAATATGCTTCATCGCCAAAGCAAAGAAGACTCGTTGAAGTCAGAGAAAGAACTCTCTAGGCTTCTGTGGAGCCTGGCTAGTTGTCCTTCTGAGAAGAAAGGGGTGTGTGGAAAGATACAGAATAAAATTAATTTACCAGCTTTTGAAGAGTTGCTGTGAATAGTAACTGGAAGTAAACACAGTGAAAACATAACAGGATGTCCAGAGAAGCTGTAGGTGTCCCATTTCTGGAAGTGTTCAAGGCCAAGTTGGATGGGGCTTTGAGCAACCTGGTCTAGTGGAAGGTGTCCCTGCCCATGGCAGGGGGTTGGAACTAGCTGATCTTTAAGGCCTCTTCCAAGCCAAACCATTCTACGATTCAGATGAAAGAAATTTCAACCCTTCTGGAGAGAAGCAGAGCTTTTGAGGGTTTTGTAGTGGCATTGTTTTAAGAGTGTTAATATTCCAAGAAACCTGCATCCAAGTACTGTACCTGTTAGATTTGTAGATGTCCTGTTTACTACTCTTTCATGTTTTTTACTTTGGCTTTGCCAGAGATAAGAAACATAATTTAACCTTTAAGAACCATCAGATATAAATATTGGCATTTGACAGGTGGGAATAGATTTTACAGGCTCCAATGGAGACCCTCGCTCTCCGGAATCTCTGCATTACCTCAGCCCTAATGGAGTTAATGAATACCTAACAGCCATTTGGTCTGTCGGGATGGTCATTCAGGATTATGATACGTAAGTGTTAGATTTTTATTTGGATCATTTTTTTAGGTATGTATAGACTTCTGCGGTAGTTTTTTAAATCAGTGTTGAAGATGCCTGCAGATGTATTGGAATGAAACTTCTGAGCTGAGTTACAGAACTAAAAAATAATAATCACCTCACCACCATATAATTGCAAGTATAAGCTTGTGTTTACTGCAGACAAGCAGGGCTTTTCATATGGGATGTAAAGAGCAGTGTTGATTTAAATAAATGCTTGTATTCTTGCCAGTTTGGTGTTAAAGACTAGTTTTGGTCCTAGAAACAATTACAGTGGGGAACTTCCATTTAATTTTGCCTCTTAAATACCATTTTTAATGATGAAAAGCAGCACAGATAACTAAACTTACTGAACTATGGTGGCTTTTAACGGAAGGCACTTACTTTGTTTTCTTTAAAATTGCTTTTTTAGAGATAAGATGTTTCCAGCCTTTGGATTTGGTGCACAAATTCCTCCTTCCTTTCAGGTAATGGAATGTGTAAATGCACTGCCAAAGACAGCTGAAAGCACTTACTTCAGGAGGCGTTTGTATATACAGTCCTGACTGTGTCTTCTGTGTCTTCACAGGTGTCTCATGAATTCCCAATAAATTTTAACCCATCAAACCCATTCTGTAATGGTAAGTCTGAGAAAGTAACATCAGACCTAGAGGGTAAAATGCCTAAGATAAAGGTATAAAGACACTTGAAAAATGAACTGAAGCATGTTGTTCTTATTAAATAATTAGTTTAGTCCTGTAGCAAGAAACAATTTTATAACCAATTTCTTACTTATGAGAAATAACATTACATCTGTCTTCTGTATGATTTGTGAAAGAAGTGGTTTAAACAGCCAGGGCACAGGGCTGAAAACAGTTCTCTTGTGTTGTCAAGCCACTTTATTCTACTTTGCTGCTGTTGTGGAGTTGCCAGGTTTGAGTGTTTGGTTGAGCTGCTAAAGCCTGTTCAATGTGACCTCTCTGATCACACTACTAACCACCACAAGCTGCCAAGTGAAGAGAACTGCTGTAGTTCAGTTTCACACCCTTGAGCGTACGGTATTTGGCCTTTCTGTTCACACAAAGCCGGTCGTGTTATGCATGTACCTTAAGCATTGTTCAAGCTGAAAGCCTCCATTGCTCATGAATAATTTATTTTTTTCCACCACAGTTAGTTTTAAATCTTTGCATCATAACTTCAAGTAACTGACCTATACAGCTTTAGGAAAATCAAGTGTTTCAAAATATCCTAATTCTAGTACGAAAAAAAAATCTATTTCTGTTCTCTAGGGATCCAAGGCATTGTTGATGCATATCGAGCCTGTCTTCCTCAAGTGAAGTTATATGGACCAACAAATTTTTCTCCAATTATAAATCATGTGGCAAGATTTGCTGCTGCAGCTACTCAACAGCAATCAGCATCTGTAAGTTCTTAATGGTACTGTGTGTTTATTTTCCTTCTAATTTATAAATACTTTTTTCTCTTTTAAATTTGTAAGAGTATTCTTTTGACAGTTGTCCCTTTACCTTGTGAATAAATGTTTGTTACCCTTAAAACAAGATAAAAACTAATTGTTTTTTGCAGATTATGCATAAGTCTTCTCATCAATTAACTAAATAAACTCTTCAGATTTGAAATAGAATCTTAAAAATGCACAATACCTTTGTGGTATGTTCTGTTCAAAGCTCTTCAGTACTATACTGGTGTTAAAGTCTAATTTAAGACTTTATATCTAAGAGAGTGATTTAACCTCAGCTGAGAAAAAATTCAACTAGACCTTGTTTCACATCAGGTAGCTGGGAGAGAGGACTAACAAAGGTAGTGAAGAAGTGGATGGTATAGCTCCTGACACCTGGGTACCAACACAGATAATTAACTGTACTATAAAGACTTAGGTGCTGTATGGACTGTGCCCTCCATGACCATATTAAAAATAGAAAGTCTGAAAAACGAGTCTTGAGTATTCAATCATGTAGATAATAAGGCATGGAAGTCCAGCAAATACTGGTGTATTTGATGTCATGTAAAATCAGAAAATCATATATATACATATATATATGTGTATATATGTGTTTATATATATTTGTCAATATCTTAGGAAAGTAGCAAACCTCTTGTTGGTTTTATTTGGTTTAACTTTTATTTCTGAGCATGTAGTATGCCTAACAAGTGATTTATTTTTCCTGCCTGAAAGGATGTATTGAAGACAATTTGCTACCTTGGCATTTAATACATATCATAGTCATTTTGGATTGGCTCTTGATTCTGATGCTCGTTTTTTTCCAGTATGAAGGAGTATGAGAAGAGAGAAATAAATCCCATGTGATGTGCTATCCTGCTGCTGTTGCTAATAGCTTTCTGTGGTCATAACTGCTTCATAGATATTCTTGCTGGAGTGGGGGAATGGACTAGCAGAAAGCAGGGAGAAGAGGTGATACCTGAACAGATAAGATAAGAATGATTATTTGGAGGCAGATAAAGGCAGATGGGAAGGAAAGTACTGAAGAGAGACTTTTAAGAATACTGGGAGTATCTTTGGGACTTGGATTTGTGCTATTCAGTAATCATCTGAACTGAAGTGAGGGAAGACTAGAAATTCAAAAATCATCTGATAGTTTCCAGACTTCGTACTTCTAGCTTATTTTTGGTGCTCCAATCCAGAACAGAAGCTAAGACGGCAACTTTTAGAAGCCCCAACAGAATAGTGGAAGCAACTCAGGTGGTACTTAATTAAATTACTAATGTACTACAAAGTAGTCTGACACCTTGGTAATTAACTTCATGAAGCAGTTGGAAAATATGATTAAAGGAATTTAAAATTGCTGTGTTTCAACACTAAAAGGTGTGATTTAGCATTTTCGGGATACAATGTATGAAGTAAAGGGTAGTGTTTCAGAAAGGTATTGATAGACCAGAAAGGAAACGAATACAAGTTTCAAAAATGTTACCTTTCCAAAACCTCAATAAACTGCCTTCTATCCCAGAAAAAATAATGGGGAAAATAGGTTAACTGTTGGTTTGTCTCAGGATTTTGGAGAAAAGAGTGATACAATTGGGTTTTGGATGGTGACTGTTTAATGATGACTTCTTTGAAAAGATTATGTTGTCCTTTTGAGCTTCTTCAGACTGTACAGATGAAGCCTGACTACAAATTGGAAGTTTGATTGTAAAATTCAGTGAGCACATTGAACATGCTAAAGTGACAACACTATGTAGTCTGTATGTGGGTTTTTCTAAGTGTACATGCCTAAATGTTTGCTATTTCTTTGTCCTAACATGGTGTTTATTGATTTGACAGCAATACTTTATACTTCTGATCATAACGGATGGTGTGATAACAGACCTCGATCAGACTCGAACTGCCATAGTTAATGCTTCAAAATTGCCCATGTCCATTATCATTGTTGGGGTTGGAGGAGCAGACTTCGACGCTATGGAGTTTCTTGATGGTGACGATGGAGTTCTTAGATCCTCATCAGGAGAACCAGCTGTCAGAGACATTGTTCAGTTTGTGCCATTCAGGAAGTTCCAAAATGTAAGTAATCTCACTGATATGCGTAATAAATATTGTAGAGGTATGCTGGGCTTGCTAGGATGGCCTACATCTAGTCCTAAGCTTTTGTAGTGTATCCAAGATGAACTCTGAGACAAGTCTTTATCAAGTCCTAAAAAAACCCCAAAACCCCTCAGTTTCTGGTTCCAGAGCTGCATTTCTGACTAGTTGCTGCAGCTGAATGACTTTTGTAAAATTCTCTCAGACTTGATTTAACAAATTCATGTGTTTTTCATTTGTGAGGAAAAATTTACTCTGGTTTTGTTCTTATGATAATTTTTACTCTGTGGATGCCCATTTTTGCATGTGGATTAGGCTCACAATTTAGTGCAGTATTAAAATTCAAGGCTAAGTCATAATCAGGAAGGTCATAGTCAGTAGAAACTCTATGTGGCCACAGTAGTAGTGATAGTTTTAATTTTCACAAAAGTAAATATGAAGAAAAAAGGTGGTGAGAGAATGAAGTGCTGATGTTTTTTAATTTCTGTAAAACCCAATAAAGTATGTGTAGGTGGATAGAAGTCAACTTTTAAGTGTCGTATTATGGAAAGAGTTGACTTAAATAAAAACCACCAAAATTTCCTCAGGAAAGGCAAGATAAGATAAATATTTTTATTTCCATCCTCATCTATTCTAATTTTGCTTCATGTCTTAGTATTAACTTGTTAATAATACTCCTTGCAACTTCTTATTTTGCTTTTCTATTTTTAGTTTTGATACAAATTCTTTGTTTAATCTGAGAGTAACTGAGACAAACTGAAATGAGAAAGAGAAAAATCAATACAGAATATGCTTATCAAGTAATGCACTTGGATGTAGATTAACTAGGGTCAATAGTTAGTATAATATTATATATTCAAATGCTTTCAGTTTCTAGAAAAAGATATGTTTTTTCTTATGGATACTTAGTCTTACAGTAAAAACAGTATCTCCAGAAGAGCTGCTCCATAGAAATACAGTTATTGTGGATGAGACAGTGCAAAACATTGCAGGTGATTTAGACAAGTCCTTGAAGGGTCATTTTAAGCAGACAGTGGAAGTATGTTTACATGGCTGAAGTCTGATACCTGCACTGTGTATCTCGTGTGACAAAAGGTATCTTCAGACATGGCAGCCTTTTGTGCATGCAGCTACTGTTACTTCAGTAGTAACAGTGGCACAGGACAGCCACTTTCACCTTTCACTGATTTGTGGTAACAGGAGTGAGAAGGTAAAGCTGACAGTGAAGCTTCCGTCTGTTACACAAGGGCACTGTGTAAAGTCCTCTGTAAAATGTCACACTTTAAGTTGGCCTCCTAGAGGAGGTGCTTATTACTTGCCTTAGAATCTTCATTAGCAGTTGGTGAAAACTGAAGCTTGGTGTTCTTTTTTTATAAGTCTCCCAAAGAAGCTCTGGCTCAGTGTGTCCTGGCAGAAGTCCCTCAGCAAGTGGTGAACTACTTCAGCACCTACAAACTTCAACCTCCCAAGAATCCTGCTGCAAAATGAATGGGCTGAGCAGAGGAGAGACTGTGCTTGCTTTACTTGCTATATCTACAGACTTTGGTTCTCAATGCACTTCTGTATACACAAGCCTCTGTATCGTAATGTCTGTTAGCTTTTGCCTATAAATCACTTTGCCAAGTGTGCCTTTAAAGGGCCAAAATTGTAATGGTGTTTATATTTGATGTTGATTTGAGAGATAGTGCTTACATGGATGCATTTGATTTTGAAAAGAGTGGAACAAAGAGTTTCTATTAAGCCACTATAACAAAATTTTGACACAGGTGTTCTGTATTCAGGCAAGTGCCGTAGAGTGTAAAGGCCCTCCTTGCACACCTGCTTTTTGTTTGCCACTTCAGTGCCTTTGGGCGATGCCTGGGCTTCAGGACTGTGTGAACATAAACCAAAGAAGTCGTTAAAGTATATATTATTTTATAGTATGCCTTCTCTTCAGGTAATATGGGAATAACTAGGGTGAATCAAGGTAAACCTCTGTCATCTCATAAGAATACTCGTGGCCTTTGAGGCTACTACTGTAAGGGTTGTGAGATGTGTTCCAATGCACAGTGTATGGGAAAGTGAAAATTTTAGATTTTATTTTGGTAGAGGTTTTGTTTTGGGGGTTCCCCGCCCCCCCAATAAAACAGTCATGACTATTGATTTTTAAAGGACTTTTTGTGAAGTAGGAATTCACTTTTTAGTTAAAATGTTTTGTCTGATTTACAGCTGCATATTTTGAGGTAAAGGCAGTTGTTCAAAGTACTGCCTGTGTTTACTTTTGTTGTATTTTGAATCATGTTGCTTTTCCATGACCCCACTAATGAAAAGTGCCTGCAAAACCCCTAATATTCCCTCTTTCTCTCTCATGAGGAAGACATAAGAAAGTCAAGTCTCTCAAGCCCTAATCCTATAATCATACTGAATTTCTCTAGGACAAACAATTGCTGGTTTATTTACTTGGGTTGAGTTTTCCTTTCACCTTTCATACCAAGTGTAAATCATACTGTGTTTGCTTAGTGGACAGATAAAGGTTTCTTGACCCCCAGTTGTATACTGCTTGCTGAGGATCTCTTCTCATCCTGTCACTGTGTGTAACATAAGTGGATGGAAAGGCCACATTTATCACTTCTGAAATGCCAATCTTGAACATTAATTTTGCAGTTTCACATTTGAAGTGGTTTAGAGTTAGACATCTAACTTATCTCACGTGGATGATCTGGCTGTAGTATGTAAGAACAGAATGGGCTAATGCTAAATTTAGCACACTTAGACACTCAAGATTTCACCAGGTTGTAGTGTATTTGGCTTTTAGTTGCTGGAGCTGCTTAGTGTGCTTTTGGTTTGGTTTTTTTTTAATTACATATATAATCCTGTCAAAGTCTGAATTCACATTAATGTTGGTGGATGAAAGATATGTGTATTGAGATTATCTTACATAAGACATACCAAATGCTTTGTAGAGAGTTGACATTTATCACTCAATCATGAGCGGATATATTATCTCCACTCCATTTCTCGTGGCAGAAGGGGATCCTAAATCCTATCAAGTAGTGGAATACTAAGGAAGAGAATTTGTTTCATATTAAGGCAAGCTCTTACTTTTTTAAAATGTAATTAATATATTTATGTAAAAAAATCTGTAATCATCTTTTTATCAGTGTAGTGAAAATCTGTTACTACTTTATGTACAAATTACAATGAAGTGTCACATCAGATATGCAACTCAAAATATTGAGATCAAGGAAGTTACTATAATAAATCTAAATCACACTGCTACAAGTTGAGAGTATATGATTTTGGAAGAATAAACTATTTGACAGCTACCTGTTCCATGTACAGAGATAACTGGATGCAGTATTAATGCTTTGTCTACATTAATTGAAGGGGATGAGTACTACTGATAGGAGTATGGGATACTACTGAAGTTCCTCTGAGCTGTCTGCCAAAAATATAATGCTGCACCTGAGTGGTGTTACCAATTCTCTTTTAAGTTGCCATGGAAGTGTATTTAAATGTGTTAGTATGTCTTATTATACTAAGTATCTGCTGCATGTAAAAGAATACCTGTTGTTTTGTCTGTATCCTATACATAAATTCTGAGTTTCTACAGTAGAGACTTCATTATCTCTTGTTAGAGAATTGCTCCCATGTTCCTCAAGCTTAGGGAATTATATAGCATATCAACAGCACCTAGTTCTCAATGGGCCCTATTCTTTGTAAATCAAGTGTTTCAGACAGGACTGTGGCAAGAACTGGTATAACTTAGAGGTGTGCAGCTAATGCCTGTTGAAAACTTTCAGGGTAGGCTGAAGGGATATTCTGAGTGAAGAAATGCAGCAGATTGTGAGTCAAGGGGAAGGGGAGTTACTGAGTTTTTTGCCATTTTTTGTTTGTGTATTTTTACGTGTAAAAATGCATTAATAGCTTGAGAGTGACAAAGCAAAATATTGTCCAAGTTTTGTAAAGTGAATGTGCTCGTAGGTCACTGGCACCACCTTGTGATAAAAGTCATGTATGGCAGTCTTTGTCATCGGATTCTTTTTGCCATTTATTCGTCATAATATATACATATGTACAGCATAGAGCTCACCTGTAACCAGAATTTTGTACTTTTATATGTATGTCTGTTCTAATGAAGTTAACTGATTTACAATGCCTGTGCATTAAAATTATCATTTCAGTATACTGTTCTGTGGTGCTCTTGTGTTCAGCGTGTCCTGTGTAACATTAAATGCTGCTTTTGTGATTCCTGTGGTGAGGATGCCACGGATTTATAACAAGTATAAAAGGGAGCGGAAAAATGCCTTTCCAATTAGTGGTTATGACTCTGCAGTTTATTCTTCGTAAAGCATCTTATACTGGCTTCTAGCAAGAAGATGCTCTGAAGTTGGACAGTTTTAGTTGTGACTGTTTCATGCTCTGTGCCACGTTAGAGTTCTCCCATGTGTGCTATTTCATACAATTATTATCAGGTTTTCCAAAACTTTTTTCCCAGAACAATGTCTACATTTTAGTTAGAGGCATAAAGATATGGTTATTTGTAGTTTTCAAATACATTATCCTATTGCACCTTTCAGTTTCTTTACATTTAAGTGTAGTCAAGTCTGAGGGACTCGATTGGGACACTAAGAGAGACAGGAGACAGTGCTGCAGTGGAATGCGATGCCACACAGAGCCTGAGACAACTTTGGTACTGAGAACTGCATCTTCTAAGTGCACCAGAGTAACTGCTTCTTCACCAGTCAAGAATCTACAGGGTAGAATTAGTTCCTGAAAGAATTTATTACATCTTACATCTTGAACTTTGTGTCATTCGTCCTGGTGAAAACCATACAAATAGTTGCAACTTTGATTTGTGGAGCCTTCTTGCACCTGCCAACCCTAAGAATGGAGGAATTGTGGGAAGGAGAGAATACCCCAACAACAGAAAAGTAGGATGTCAGAGAAAATCAGATGGATGCTACTTATGTGTGGCCACTGTCTTCTGCACTGATTCTTCCCCTGTTTTGTTTGGGGTCAAAGGAACTTGAGACCTGTGTACAACTTAAGTAATCTTGCAGACAGAACCGTCAGGCTTTTCTGCAATCCTGGGCTGTTACGAGCTGTAGCAAAGCAGCAAGTCATGGGAAGTTCTGTCACTGCAGTGAAGCAGTGCTGCAGTCTCAGCCTTTTCTTTGTAATTTATGTTGGTGTGTGATTGATGAACTCAAATATGCCCACAGGGAAAACGTTCAAAATTACCTGGTAGCATTTGTGTAGGCAGAAGGGAATCAGTTCTTTTCAATGAGCGTGAGCTTTACTCGTTCATATAAAAATGTTAAAATATTTTCCCCCCTTTCATAACGCTTTGACAACTCCCTCTCAAAAAAAGGATGTGAAATTATATATTGCAATGAATTCATAGATTATTATTATTCATAGAAGGCCTCATTCGTGAAACAGTTCTGCAGTATTTCTAATCTTGAGATTTCATTGAGACAGTCCTGGATGTGCAGTAGATGAATAATTCTTTATGAAACAATTTAAAATTTTCTGCCTCTGTTGTGATGTCCTTTTTTCTCACATATCAAATAACAAGTAGCATACAAATAAAGATGGTTCGCTCCACAAAGCAGTTGAACCTTCACCTCACTGCTAATGCAGCAGAACTTTCTTTGGAAAGAGATTAGGGGTTTGGTCACGTCAGAGGATTGTGGAATATGCAACATACGGAATTCAGTCATACAGCTTTTACTTGGGCAAACTTCCCACTGATTCTGGTTAGGCTTCTAACTTTGCCTGTGATTTCAGAAGTTGAAAGGCTTTAAAGCACAGGACTGCAGAATGCATAGCCTGCAGGATCATATACAGCCTGCGAAAGGAGTGTTTAATTTTGGCATGGTGCCTTCCTTGGTTGGTTGGTCAGCTGAGGAGCTGTGAAACCTGCCCTTGCCACTTTTTGGCTCGGCCTCTGCATAATGATTTTAGTTTACAAAACTGTTCATCCAGTTGTGTCTGAAAGGGGATTGGGAGAGAGAGGAGATACAAACCCATGGAAGAAAAGAAAGTAGTTGGGAGTTAAGTTAAAACACAGCTTCAAGCTTTTGTGTAATACTGCATCTGAGACTGATGAGTCAATGCAGAAGGTTGGCAGTATGGGAGCTCCTGGATGGGAGGCTGTATCCCACAGCTGTGGCACTCATAAAGGATTTACTGTGGTTCACAAGTGTGATGTAGCTAAGACATAGATGACACAGGTTTCTCTTTGCACCATTAGTCAATGTCTATGATGTAGATGAACAATTGGAACATTGGTTGAAGCTTTGCAATGCTGAGCCAGAAAGCGTAAATCTTGCTTTTTATAAAATAGCCTTTATTTTTGAAGTGGCTGGTTTAGATACCAAGATTCTTCAGACAGCTGTATCAAGTGCTTGTTTTTCAGAGAGCATGCTCAACCCTTTGACAAGATCAAGCAAGTAAATTCAGCAGCCCAAAGTAATAGGTCACCTCTGGAGGGTGAACTAGCTAAGTCTTTCCCATGTTAATTTGCCAGAGTCAAAGACATCTGGAGCGGATGTTTATGCTTTCAGAGGACTGGCAATAACTCTGCAATCTGCCTCCCTCTTGTGGATTTTGTGATTTATTTTTTGACAATGGTTTTGTTATGTTGCCCTCTGTCCCAAGGTAAAACATTCTAACACACAGCACCTGCTGTCTGCTCTGAGCCACGCTGGTCACAAACTCAGGTCACTGATTAGAAGTATAAGAGGAGGAGAGAGAAGGATAGAGAGAAACATAAGGAACCTTAGGAACAGTAGGGCAGTAGCAAGGAAAAGGATAACTATGGGAAGGCAGAGGAGAAAACAGAAGAAAATACATACAAAAGTTAGGAGCAAACTGAGCAACAGGAACAACAGTAAGAAAGCAAGGATAAAGAGGAGAGGGAAGAGGGGAAGTAGGAACAAGGCAGAGTAAGAGAAAAGGGAGAGCATGGATAAAACAAGAAACAAGTTGTGAAATACAACCTCAGCCTTAATTTCTAATATACCAAAAGTTCTCTCTTCAGGGTCAAGGTTAAGAATATAAATAAGTTGTGCAGTTCTGCCAGGAGAGGAGGGCAAGAAGAAGAGGAACTGGAGTAGCTTTTTCTCGTGGGTAGTCTATACTTTTATCTTCTATATGCAAAAGCAAAGTCCAGCCAGCGCTCTGAATGTAACAAGATAATAGATGGGGCCACAGCCCAAAGCACAATCTATTTATTTTCTTTCTCTTTAATTTCAACTTTAAGGATCTCTCCTTCTCCTTCTTTGGGGGATGGTGTCATACTAATGATCAGAGAGTCCTTACTGGTTGCTCTCTGCGTAACTGCAGCCTTAGCATCGGCATTTGGCTCTTCCGTTTGAGCAGGGGGTGCAGAGGAGGCTGCAGGCTCCTCAGGCTTCTCCTCTTCTTTAGGCTTGGTCTCTGGTTCAGCTTGAGCTTCCTAGAAACAAGAATTTTAATGTTTTCCAATACTGCAGAAGAAATTCAGGAAGTAGTTCTATTATGTACATGCCATGGAAAGGCACAGCATGGCAGCTGTTTTTGTGTTAATGTATTCATGGTATGCAACACATGTAAATTTCTATTCAGATGCTGAATATTGGTTTCTAAATGAAAAATACCATTTTGGAATCAGAATGCCAGTATAAAACCTAGGAAACCCTTGTGGATATTAATAGTATCTGCTTCTTATTAATATAGAGGGATGGAACAGGCCTGTTTTGGGGCACAGAACCCTTCCTTAGGTCTTGCCTGCCTTACATACTTACACTAGTGGAGAAAGAAAGAGCGTTACATAAATCTTGACATACTTCACACTGCCCCAATTCCTTGGCCAAACCCATTTTCTATTAAGTTCACAAATACACACTAAATTGAGCAGTATTTCTGCTCCAATCATAGTGTTGTAGTCACTTGTGTAAGCAAAGTTCTTTATTTAACTTAAATATAACCACAGCTACTTCAGCTATAAAGAAAAGAATTCTGCCACCTTTGGGTAAATATGTAGGAGTGAGCAGGTTCTTATTAACGTTTCTCAGAACAGAGTATAATGTGGGAATTATTTTTCATCAGTTAAAATAACAGTTTTCTCATAAGTGCAAGGTATTAGAGATTTAATCAGTTTTAGCTGTGTGGGCTACGCTTTATATTTTGTCTTCAGGGTTTTTAACAACCAGAGATCTGACACTGAATTGGAAAGTTCACCATGTGCCCGAGTCAGCTGGATCAGATTACTGTGTTTGGGTATTTCTGTATTTACTGTTGTTTACATAAAATTAGAAGATCAGATGCCCTTGGGGCCTTTGTAAAATCTATTTTATCCTTACTTTCTTAGACTTTTTTTGTTTGCTTGCTTTTTTTCCTTGCTTTTGTTTTCTCTGGTCTGCATAAAGTCCAGGTTCAGAAAGATTTGAGCCAAATTTTAGAAGTAGTGTTTACAGATTTTAGGAAAAGTGGTTATATCTCAGCTACTGCGAGTTTTTGGCTGTTGATTGCAGTAAGGCTAAATGTTCGCCTACACTGTTTGCCCAAGCCATCTCAGTAGATTCTACTCTTTTTTCTGTGGCTTTACCTGAATATCTTGTTGTCTCTTCAGCTGCAGCAGCTTAGCAAGGCCCTCTCTTCCTTTTCCTCCAAGCATTGCTTTAAACAATTTCGGAGTTTCTGGTTTGGGACCAAAGAGACTGGCGATGCCCCGTGGTTGTTGCGCTGGTGGTCCCGGAGCAGGTTTCCCTTTCTGCTTCAGCAGCACCCTGGAAACAGAAGGGAATAAGAACACACAGCAGTGCTCTGAAACTGATCAAAGTTCCTGCAAAACTGAAATGCCATATTTATGTATGAAAATCTGGCAGCTTTTATTTGGTTCCCAGGTCCAGTGACAAGAGCAAAATTGAAAACAAGAAAGATTTTGCCCTGGGCTCTGGTAGAATTGGAGGCAACTGTTCAAATCTGGAGTTGCTTACCTGTATTCTGGAGTATAAACTGGCTCAAATTAAGGTGTCACAAAACAGATGAAAGAATTGTATAAGGAAAGAAGAGGTGTGGAGGGGTGCCCTTTACCTTAGGTGGCAATCTCTTACCTGGCCTTCTGGATGCAAATTCAGAGTGCATTTAGTGCTCCATTGGGACTTCAGTTGACACTTGTGGAAGAAATACTTGACCAAAGTAACTTCCAGCATGGCTCATCTCTCGTGGGTTATACTTGACCTAGGTATTTATTTTTGGTCCTCTTCAGTAGAAGAAGACACCCTGATGATATAAATACTACTGCCAATCTTGTGGCAGACTAGATTTTCACACTATTCCATAGCTGCACTGATTTGCAGCCATAATGACAAGAAGTGAGAATGAATAATGAGGGTAAAGATGAGATGAAAGATCTGAGATAGATGGGATCAGTGAAAAGCAGAGAGTTCCTATGCTTTCAGTTTCTGTTAGATAACTGTACAGTTTTCAAGGCCACTTTTCTATCCTTACAAAAGCCCTGACTTAAGGCTCTTTATGAGCAAGGACTATACTTGCAGTCTGAAGTACAGTAAATCCCATACTACTATAATTTTCTCCAGCATCTTGTACTTTGGAAATTTCAGAAGTGAAGGGTTTACTTTTTTTTTTTTAATTGAACTGTCATAAATTTAAAAAGTATACTTTAGCAGCTTGCATGGCTTTATTATGTAAAAACCATACAGGGGTTATTGGGCAAGTGATAATAGAACAAATTTCTTGCTTGAATAAGTGCTTTCAGTTTATTTCAAGGAGCCCTTTAAAGGGGGCAGATGGTCACAGAGAACTCTAAACCTTCCAGGGCAGAGCAACTGGTAACTTCATTCCAAAACTGAACATAATCACAATCTTTATGAAAACAGGGCACAAATTTCCTCTTGGTGCCTGGTTTTGGCAGAATTTGTGGATGCCTAGACATGTGAGCAAAATACGTGGCCTTCTGCATAGGGCAGGTATTGCATATCTTTAAAATTAAACAGGATATCCTGGTTTTAGTCTGATACCTAGAGAGGTCTTGGAGCTCAAATGGGAGCGCAGATACAGAAGGTGGATGATTAAGCTCCTCAGTTGAGAAAGGCTGTCTGGAGGAAGCAGAATTTAATGGATTGGCAGAATATGCCCAGGATGGGCAAGAAAGCAGAAGAGGCAGTGTGGGACAGAGAGACAGGAATAATAAGGAATTATGGTCATTCTACTGTTTAGATAGAAGCTGGAGAAAAGTCAGGAGTGATAGGTGCTGGGGATCATCGGTCAGTGGACTTGTTACACTTTTCTCACTGTTTATGCTGGATTTGAAAATTGAGCAATCAACCCATTCTGTGTCTGTGTTCCTTGTTCCTCAGGGGCATCATGATTCTCAAGATACTGTTATTTGACTTCCAGGGCTATTACAACAGGCTGAATGCAGCATTTGCTAGCACTTTCCCAAAATAAAATGTCTCTCCTGTGCTATGTTTTGTCTTCGCTGGGGGAGTTTCAAGTCTGGGACCAACCTTCCAACCTTTGATAGCAATTCAAGGCAACAGTTGAGAACAGGGATGCTGAAGTATACTAATAATGACAAACTGTTTCAAATATTTGGACCTTATGCAACGTAGCAAGGTATTCATTTTGTCATAATTTTATGACAAAATCTGACAATATGTTACCCTTTCAAAGATGGGAAAATGGTGACCCTAGCAAGCTACAGCCAAAGGAAGGTGAAAAGCACTCTTGGTTTGAAATCCCGTTTTGGAATGCTTTTGAACAAAATGCACAGGTATCTAATCTGTTTAGTTCTGTCTTGTCAGGTCTTACTTTAAATCCATTCCTAACTGCTGCTTAAGGTTTTGGAAATGTATGCAAGTGTGTGGATGCATTGAAGCATATCTCTGTAGAATTAATTGCAACTGTTTGGTTGCATCTTTGAAAACCTATTCCTTAACTGATATCTGTCCTGCAGTTTCTTTCTTGACAATGTAAGGAGTCCTGATATGTATCCTTATCTCTTATTTTTTGTTACCTTAAATACAATGCAGAAGGCAACTACATTCAAGATTTCATTCAACTTACCACATTTCCACAAACCTTGGGCTTCCTTTCAAGACCATGCTTTCCACTAGAAACTACCAGGCAAATCTGACCTCTAACACCAAATGTGTTTACAACTGTTACCTTTCCAAGAAAGGAATGCAAATCATCAAGAAGTCACAACTGTCCATCCTGCAGCTAAATTATATGATTTAAAAACTGTTATTAGGACATACTTTGCTTTCTTCATGAGAAGTTTTTCTGAGTCAGGATAGTGCACCAAGATTTCATTGAGTGCTTTCTTGTCCAGAATGAAAAGGTTGGCAAAACCATGAGCCACCACGTTGGCGGTCCTTCGATTTCCTCCACCTGCAGCTAATAGGCTGGAATGAAAATAAACATCATCAGTCACAGCATTACTTGCCCTAGTGAGGAATCTTTTTGCTGGTGGTTCTCCATTAAAGTTGTTGTAAAGCTCACTTACACAGCCGGCTGTTCTATCCAGTGTTCTGTAAAGACCCTGTGCAGGTGGGATTGGAAATGTCTTCTTGCCTCTGGAGGGCAAATTGTCACCGTTGTTCAGGCCCATGGAGATGCTAAAAACTATGAAAAGTTTTGCTACATAGAGACATTTCTGCTAAGAGATACCCACAGCTCGGCCTGCACTTGTTTTAGCCCTCATGTGGACTTGGCATTTCCTCAGTTTTATTGCTGAAAATTATTTACATCAGAAGTAGAGCAGCAATATTTACAGTGAACGAATGATTCTCCTCCAAAGATTTTCATTTTCCTGAGTGAATAACTTCTGTGGGGCTCTAGTTTTCAGTTTTCTCACATACCACATCTCGCATTTGGATGTTGGCAAGTTGAATGATACAGCTTAGGAAGGTCTTTCAGGCTGACAGTTACAAATATGTCTACCAGAAAAAGAAGGCTATTTTGTTTTGAATGTAAGGCATTAGACCAGTTTAGCCAGCAGCAGTTGGCCAGAGGGAGGATGTCTAAAAAAACTAGATGTACAAATAAAAATAAATTGTTCCTCTTGCATTAAGCAATTGAAGACTTCACTTCTCAGCTGTGCTGAGAAGTAAGGTAATTTGCATTTTGCTCTTAGTACTAAAATTGCTCTATCACTGTATTCAAGATCTACCCTAAAATTTGTCCTTTGAAGATTTCCCAGTGAATTAATGTTTTTAGAGAATATTTAGTATTATCTAAATTTAAAAGTTTTTAATAAAAGATATTCTGGGCCCTAGTAAACAGGAATTGATACCCATCTGAAATAATAATCAAGGATATTTATATATTTGTTTTAATATTAAAGATATTATAGAATATATTTTGAACTATTGAATCATATAGATAATATATTTAATGTATAAAGGATAGTAGGAGACCTCTGCAACTGTGTGTGCAAGGCTATTTTTACATGCCCACAGACTGTTATTCTGCAACTCAAGACAGCAATCAATACATGAACTGAAGCTGAAAATGCAGTTTATCGTCTTCTTTTTAAACAATTCTGTACGATTCCTCAGATAGAATAAAACTCTTTACACAATAGGAAAAGCTGCCAAAGAAAATTACAAATACCTTTTGAGCTCTGATGAATCACTTCTCAACAAGTCATTGAACAATCATTTATAGGCTTTCCTAACAGAAAGCTCATTTTATCAAGGTAGACGAGGACTAAAGAGTTTGGCTTTTTCATTATGGTGATGATGTGAGGTGAATTTTACAAGTAAGGCAGTCTTTGCTCAAACAGAATCATCTTTGACTAAGGACAATGCTATGTACTTCAGCATTCAATCTGGTTTGGTTAGTGTGTGAAGAGTTACGTGACCAAATTTTTTAAAACAGATACGTTTGCCTTGCGGTGGTTCTTGATAACATAATATCTATATTAATCACAAAATTTGCTTTTTTAACCTTTTTTTACTTCAGTTGTGAGCCTGAAATGCTGTAATATTAGTACAAGTTGATAACGTTAGAATTCTTATGCTAGCAAATTAAATTTCAAGTTATAAAGTTGTCAAAGTGATGACTCAGCTTATCTATTTTCTTTTATAGCTGATCTCTGTAGGAAGCTGCTGTTAATTGAAATTGGGGAATGGCTTGTGTTATCAGCTGAATGTGCAGGGTTGTGGTGGCTCAACTGGGCACATGTGCATGTGAGGAGAACTGGTAAGTCAGGAAAGTGAAATAGGTCTGAATCTTGCTTCTGAGAAGGATGTCAAACTCCAAAGGGCAGAGCCCATCAAAAAGCAGCAGCTACTACTTTGAGGGAAATCCTGGAGCAAAGTAATGGAAAATGTAATCTTTTACAAAACTAAATAGTCCCTGTAGTTTGGATTTCTTATATAAAAAGTTTAAAATAGCAAAACAGCCGAAAGCTGAAGCTGAGATCAAACATTTGGAGATCATCCTGTCAAAAATTTACATAAAATGGAGAAATGTTTTAGTTTTTCTAGAATTGACATTTTCTGATAGGAAATAGCTCTAGTGAAATACCAGTAAATAGACAATTGAGGACATCTGGCTTCAAGTGTAACTTTCTCTGGGCTAGTGAAATATTGTTATAACTGAATTTCTCTTGTTCTGAATTGTCTGTGCTGATGAGCTCTCATTAAGGCAACAATCTGTTTGCTTCTGATTCTGAAATTATTTTATTTCCCAAACTGATATTATCTATACAGGAAAATAGCAGTGAGGGTAAGATGTTAATTGGAACTCCTATTACTTAATCCATTTCTGTAATAATTTTCAAGGATGATATTGTCAAGGGACATGTTTGATTGTTACTCTTGCATTGATTTTCTAGTATAATTCAGGGATTTTTTTGGAAATAAACAGTTTTTATTTTCTTCAGTTCCATTGCCCCTGGAGACTTTTAAGCATCATTTACATGCATTTTGAACAGAGTGAGATTAAATACCAAATATCTTATGAATCATATACCTAAAGCACTCAGAAGGAAGCTGACATATTTCTCTAAACAAATCTTGAATTGGAAATCAGCCTGATATCAGGTTATAGCCATTACGAAGCGAGAGGAAAACTGGGATGTCCTAAAAGAAGTGGTATGTAATCCATTAAAGAATATTTTTTCCATTTGTTTCTGGTATTCTGTATTCAGAAGACCTTGACAAAACTTATATAGAAAGGCATAATACAAACTCATTATTTTCTAGCACCTTGCCACAAGGAAGAGCATATCCCTACTGATACTCTTAGTGTGTCATGTCTGCCAGTTGCTGTGGTTTTTCTCCTTGAGTATATCCACTGCCTGACATTTTATATGCAAATTACGCATGTCTGAATGGGTTTTCTCCTGCAGCAGGTCAGCGATGAATAAAACAAGACTAGAAGTATAGTGTTAAAGCATTGCTGAGGGTTTTGCTGGCCATATTGGCAATTATGTAAAGAGTAACACGTACTGGGAAATGAATTTTTAAAGGTCTTTTTGTGGTTCTCACGTGGAAACAAGCTCACCTGTGTTAGATCAAAAGTGTAAAAATCCTTTCCTTGTTTTAAAACTACCAGTTATCATTTCTCAGGTTAAAATACAAAGTTCTCACTTCAAATACCAGACTAATAAATAATTGAAAACCATGTGTGTGTATTATATATGGGGGCTGCTTTAGCTTTTTCTTTTGTCTTTTCATTATTCAGCCCTTACTGATGAGTTCATTCTCAGTCTTTCTGCATAACTTAACAGCCTTTTGTGTGAAGGCTTTGCTCAGGTATTATATTGTCACACAAAGAAATACCTTCCAAATAACCTTCTCTCAAAGAGCTGATATAATTTCACTTTTCCACTTAATGAACAAGTTCTGTGACTATGAGATATATCAGATGTTTTCCACTTGAGGTCTAAGCAAGTTCTGTACGCACATCATTAGATAAACAGGAACGTTTCCCCTACTACAAAGGGAGACACAACTGGAAGATAAATGTAAACCTGGCACAGAGCTGATTATTGCTTTTCAAAAGGCAGATTAAAGCTACCAGCAAGAGGATTAACAATAACGGGGAGGCAGCTGGAAGAAACTAAGGATCCAGTTTATCATATTCGGCAGCACATTTATTTTGTTACTCTTCCTCCGGCCAACCTCAGCAGGGAGGTTGCAGTGCCTAAAAGCTAGCCCTTGATTGTCTAATAGAGGAACATAACACATAAGAGTTAATGGATTTTGCATAGAAAGCACATGAAGAATATAATAAACCATTTGTAGCCACCAGAAAAAAAAAATTATCTAGATAAATTCAGACAAAAAAATCTGGTCTATCCATCTTTTTCTTGTCTTGTATGCTCTTAAATAAATATTTTTTCTAATTGGGATGTCTGATTTTCAGCAATTTAATCCCTACTTCAGCTCCTAACTATTTTTAGTTGCTATTTTAGATATTTGTATTTATTTTGTTGAAAATTAGTTTTCATCTTTGCCATCTGCTGTTTAAGGGTATTATACAGACAATAAAATGCATTTGCTCCTGCTGTATTGCAGACAGCATAACAGTGAGATGTGTTAAATCTTTAAAATGCTAAAGACGAAATTTGTCTGTATATCCCTGTGTACATTGATCAAAACACTGGTTTCAGATCCTGCCCTATTAATCACTGATGCTTTACTTAGATTTTCTTTCACTTACCTGCATCTCCTTGCTCACTGTCTTTGTTGATCCTACCCACTTTCTAGACTCCCCATGACAGCTGTCATTCTTACTACAGAGAAGTTAAACAACCACTGATTATTTGACAAGTTCTAATGAAAGTATTAAAAATAGTGATGGACCTACCTGATCTCCCCAAACACAGCTCCTGCTCTTAGTGTAACCAGGACTTTGGTACCATCAGGGCCTCCAAGGACTTGAACTTCACCCTGTTTGATGATGTACATTTCCCTGCCAATCTCTCCCTGGGCATACAAACACATAAAGAACCCGTGTTTTAGCAGTGGGTTTTGTTGTTAGAATAATATGACAGATTCTTTAAATAACTTTCTACTCTCTCATAAACAGAGGGTGTACCGCTATCATGAGGCAAAGCAGCAATTTAGTTTTAAAAGTGAAAAAGCAGCAACAAAGCCAGGACTGAAAATGTAGGGACTATCTCTTCACTCAGTCCTCCAAGCCTGCATGCAGGATCTCCTTGGTGAGGTAGGGTGAAGGGGAAGAATATGTCCAAGGGGAAGGTGGTTCCAATATTCCCTACTACATGTTGCAGCATTAATAAGATTGTTATGGTTGTTGGTCACATAGTAGATTTATATAAGTGAGAGGCCTTTTAGCTCTGAATCAAGCTATAATGAGTTGATACTTCAATTTCTCATAATCCATCTTTGTTAGGAGCTGTTTGCATTGGACTGCAGTCTCAAGGCATGGAATCTGTTACTGTCCTTTATTCTCAGTTGTGTCAGAGTCCCAACTGTAGTCTAAGATCCTTTCATGTTGTGCGTTGTATAAGCAAACACACCAAACTACTCTTCCACCCTACTTAGCCAACAGCAATTCTGGGATTGGTCTTTGAAAGGACACATTTGATCCTTCAGTGTATTGTCAAATGTTTAACTTCTACACAGTGGAGTCAGTGGAACTAGCCCAGCATTCCAGAGGAGGATTGTATGCTTAACGCTTGGAGGGAACAGGGCCTTAGTGGACATGTTGGACCAGAACTGCTAAAGACAAGTTGAGGGGTTCTGATGGTCACTTCTGGATGTGGTGGGACCTGTGGGTCACTTGCCAGAACAGTAATAGTACGGATTACTATTCATCCCCCTAAGCTTTAATTACATCTTACTTTGCCCTATGTTTACATGCCTTCTGGAAACAGACTTGGGCTCACTGGTCAGAACTGAGCTATTTACCTGTGAACTACCTGTCTGGCCAGGTTTAAGCCAAAATGCTGAGAGAAGATAGACACCTTTGCTAAGAGACAGTGTGACAGCATTCAGCTGGAAACCTAGAGATGACTCAGAGCTGTGAGTGAAGGTGGAGCAGATCCTGCTGGAAGGAGCTTTATGAAATGCAGTGTATTCTCTACATTCTTAGATAATTCTGCTTAAGAGTGTCTGGGTACAGAAATGAAGCAGAAGCAAAGCATTATAGACTGAGATACGTAGGCTGGGTTTGAATGTATAGAAGTACAGAAACATTAAGTTTGATCCGTTTAAAATATTAAAATTTCATGGGGTATCATTAGATAAACCATATTTACATTAAATACTTTCCCATATTACTATAATTTCATGTTTGGTAATGTAAGTAATAAAATCCATATTTTCTTGTTCTCAGCTGAAGTTTGAGAACACATTTGTTGTTATTACACAGAGTACCTTAATTAATTTTATGCTGTCTAATTCAGTCAAGATTAATTTTATTTAAAGGACGTTGTTGACCGATACTGACCTCTTTTTCTAAATTACATAATATAATTCTTATTTGAACAAGTCAAGAATGCTCACCTTTTTGCAGACAAAGTCACCAGGTAAATACACAATGGATTTCAACCTTGTCAGCATGTCATATATCATCTGGGTATCACAGCCCTGTTAAAATAGAGTTGATCACTCTGCTAATTCAGTATTAAAAGTGACTATTAGTGCCTCAAAAGCCAGAAATACAGGAATGACCTAGGGATTCCATAAGTGGAATGCAAACTCAAAACACTGTAAAGATCACCTATTAGAGCTGAGAAAAGACTGAAAGACATGTTATTTCAAATATTTATAAAGTTCTCTATGGGTTGAACATATTTTCATTTTTTTTACAAAGTGAGCTTCTGTACATCCAAATTTTCTTAGGAAGCTCAGTTAGTGTTATCTTCAGAGCTTTATGTGTCTTTTATGGGAATTTCAGGGGATTTTTTTTTTTTTTTACTGATCCAGGGGAAAAAAAACCAAATCACGTCAAATGTTGATATGAATCTATGAATTCCATGTCTTCAACAAGCGTGGTAAAACTGTACAGCCATGTAATGTTTATACAGATATATCATGCGATTTCTTGCAAATATCCTAACAAGAAAATTTGCTGTGTGTACTTCTAAAAACTCAGAGTCTCCTTGCTTTCATCCCAGACATCCAATTTTAAGTACACATTTAAATTGTAGTTCTGGAAAACTACCCTGGTAAGAGAAAACTCCTGTGCACAAGAAATGACTGTGATGCAGCATTCACTATACCGAATTTACATTGCCAGAACACACAGCATGGGTGATCTCTCAGGCAGACTTGGATGGCTACAGCAAGGTGGACTGTGTTTAAAAATTAGATTATTCTGTCTGACTCTTGAGATTAGTTATACTCTGAACTCACTCACAGTCTGACCGTACCATCAGCTACAGTATGTTGTCATAAAAGGACTTTGTCTTAATCTCATTTGCTTTCTTTAAAAATCGCTGGCTTGACACAAAAGAAATGCAAATGCAGGCACTTGGGTTTGTTCTGACATGTCTACATTAAGGGAGACATTTCTTAGACTTATTTTGCCTTGCCAAGTAACAAACATGTACTTCAGTGTTGCAAGATGCACAAAACAAGGTTTCTGTATGGAATACCACATATTTCTGCATTCTCCTGTAAACTACTTGCTTTGAATAAGTCCACTTTATTGACAATGGCAAAGTTCACATCAATTGCGATGGCTAATTGCATTTTGGTTGGCATCTGCTCCAGTAATTCTGATTCATCTGAGAAAAATAAAAAAAAAAAGACAAATGAAAGAATGTCCACCAAAATGAGCAAAAATAACTTAATGGAGTTATTCTAACATTTATGAGTTCAAACGAGGAAGCAGCTAATAGGCTTTTACTAAGCTGCCTAATATATCTTGTCTAAAATTATTACTGAAACATTGTATTAATGAATAGAATTTGTGAAGTAGTAGTAATCATATTGATTTGTAGTTTATTTTTTTTTTCCAAAATAAGTTGAACAGTCTCCTCTAACTTCCCACATGCAATTCAGGAAAGGAGAAATGTGAATTGCATCCTATGTCTGTATCTACACAACCACTCTCACTCAGACATGCTAAGTAACTGGAATTGGAAGTCCTTACCCAGCATTCCTTGAGAGTCCCATGTGTATTCATACCAAGTTCGAACACGATTTTGCACCAATTTTGGGATAGAATAAGTGTTCATATAGGAGACAGTGTTGTCCACACAGGAACGATAGTAGTTCTGCCCTGCTGTTGCTGCTCCAATTACGTCTCTCATCTGCAAACATCAATTGTTGTTATTACACATTTCAGCAAAAGTAGTCTGGATTTTAATATCTTGTCAGCAACATATAAAAATAATACTTCTTGCAAAATCATTGTGTAATTATGCATTCAGCTGCATCTGCTTTTTCAGAAACATTACAGATTTAATCTGATTGTCTTGGAAAATGTATCATTATGATTTTAGAGGGATCATATCTGGGTTTTAGCTTATTCTTCTATCTCGTATTTCTGGACATGAATGAAAATTATAGATAATACTTTTATTAAAAATCCATAGGAAAGCTACTCTGCATTTGGCATACAATGCCAGTCAGAAGTGAAGCAAACTGGGCTGAATTTCCGTAATAACATCATCAGACACCACACAACTAAGATTGTGACACTGTTTAAGTAATTAAGAGATCAGTCTTAAGCTCTGAGAGTTGAAAGGTGACCTTAAAGTTTTTAGTTCAGGATCATTTAGCATTTCAACACAAACTTAATTCAGTTTTTAGAAAGTGGATGAGTTAATGTTCATAGATATTCCTTCTTCAAAAGAATAAATATTCAGATGTGATTTTAGTGGAATGGCTTCATGTGGCAGCTGCCAAGGATTAACGTGCTGTGGGCTGAGTTTTGCTCTTTATTACAGAGATGCAATTCATAGCAATGGGAATAACAATTTTTAGGCAAGTGTGCTAAAGTAGGAATAACTCAATAACTTTAAGAGTTCTTTGTAAACAGGAATTATAATAAACAAACTGCAATGAAGCAGTTTGTGTGTTAAGGTTTAAAGTTTGAGACTGCAAATAACTACACTGGTTACAAAAAAATAATCTGCAGAATCTTCCAGGGGAAATGAGGCTTTCATTCATAGTTACAACAATTTAGGGGAAAAGTAAAAACATGAAGTTTAATTTTATGTACTTGAATTCAGTAGTTTTCCTGAAGAAATATTTTATATGTATGCTTTGTTTTATTTTTGGTAATTCTGGTTTGTGGAGAAATTTTAAATCCTATAAGGAAGAGTCTCTTTAGTGACAGCTACCCCTTCTTTCACTTCCAAAGAGCAAGAGACTTATACAATCTCTAACTGCTTGATTGAACTTTTCAAATGCTGTATTCAAATTAAGAATTAAATGCCAGTTTTAATTTCTTTTATTTATTTTTTTTTTTCAATAATTCATTTTATAACGGGCATGGACAAACCAAGAAGCCTGGAATGGTTTCTACAGAAACTGATAAGGCACAGCCTCACATAGAAACTTCAGCGTTTTTCTGCAAGCAATATGTTTTAAAACCTATGGATCTAAAGCCCAAGTTTAATAGTTATACGCCAGAAATATTTCAGTTATATTCATTTGGAAAGATAACTGATTTGCTGTGCTATGGGCTTTTTTTTCCCTCCTGCCAAGTGGGAACCAAGAGAAACAGAAACCAGTTAATTTTCAGATTGACAAATATATTGTAATTTGTGGAAGATATCAGAATTCTCATTTGACTAAAATCACAGCATATCCATTAACAGTATTTTATTGATAGTAGTACTTATGACTTATTCAACAATTGCAATTTTTATTTCAGATTTAACAGTATAATGTGAATGTCAAGGAATTGTCTCTTCAGCTGTGAGTAAGGAAAAAGAAAGGAATTTTTGTACATAGCTTCAAGAGTCATTTGTATCCTGCAGAGTCTTGGCTTTTAACCAGCTTGTGTGTATAAGAGCTACAAAATGGGGAACTGATTAAACATATGTATTTCCCAGAAGAATAAGTATGTTTGACATTAAAATAGAGGATGGAAACTAAACTTTTTCCCAGAACTAAACTCCATTAAATTTAATATATTATCACTACATTACAGTAATTTGAATATAACTTGTTATTGACGTTTTTATATACCTGACCAATTAAGCTGGAGAAGACAAAGACGCCCATGAAATAATTCAGCAGTTGAAAAACTATCTCAAACAGTGTTTGTGGTTCTGGAAGGCCACCAATGGTGATTAAACTACGGACTGCCCAGTAGTAACACCTCAGGTACCTGTGGATACAAACAGCATTTTTGTTAGACTGTACCTACTTAGGTGTTTGAAGTAAAGCCTACCTGAGCTGGGCCTTTCAGTGATGCTTTTCAGTCCAAAAGACTTTCACCATTTTATAAAGGATTATGAATTTATAAATGATACAGTTACATAGGACAGGTTGAGCTGAACATTCTCACTCTCGGACAGCAAAATAAGAATGTATGGGAAATGCAGCTCTAATTTACTGTTTTCTAGTAATGCTAAGTAGCATTACAGAAGACTTGTGTACAAACTTGCCAAGATGGATGTTACAGAGTTAGAATGTTACCAGTGAAGATGGTCAAAAGCAGTGTAAAAGTGATAGAGACTTCCCAGACTGTCCCTGTAGCAGCATACTAGATGCTCAAACACCTGAAGCTCTCTTTCATGGCTTTCACTTGATGAAACCAGTGCGAAGCTTTATAGTGGGAATGATGACTGCAATATTGTGCTTCTTGTGTCCATTTCTACTCCTTTAACCATGCTGGTCTTCCTCCCACTCTGCTTCTGGGCACCCTTCATTGGCTCTACCTCCTGGTTGATGGTCAAACAAGTTACATATTTCCACAAGCTGTGTGTTAATCCAACTTCTCCAAGCCACTTCGCTAATTCAGCGCTGAAAGGCTGGCTCCTCTATTAACATCTCCTAGCTGCTGGTCTCCACTACTCCTTTGGTCCTCCTACCTTAACAAATTCTTTCTTACCTTCTTCACTACAGAGTTTTTTGCCTTCAAGTCATGTATTCCTACTAGTATGATAACACAAGTTTATGAAAGCAACAAAGGACCTGGAGAGAATATTTTAAAAAAGCCCCTTCATTCTAGAACATGGTGCCACAAGCAATGCAGCATTGCAGTGGGGAATAACTAGTTCAAATCATTGTCGTGAGAAGGCTATCATTTCCTTCTTTTCTGAGCAAACATGTAATTGGTTTGGGTATATTTTTAAAACCCTACATTAATTAGAATTTTACTTCCTAAGTTTCTATACAATCAGACTTTAGTTTTGTTGATGATAGGAGTGGAACTTCAGTTTCCTTAGTTGTAAAGTGGAATTTTCTATTATTTTAGCTGTGACTACAGCTTCTGAAGTAATGATGATTCCTTATGTTTGTTGAATTTTATTGAGTTTTAAATAATAATTTAAAAGAACCAAACACACCTCAGCCTCCCCCCTCCCCCCCGCCCCCAAACGCTAAGACACAGAAGAAATTCTTTTGGATTTAAGTTTGTCTAGAAATAGAAAGTCTCACATGTACCTTGTCATGCCTGCTCTGAACCTGAGGCCACCTGGTCTGGTTGTAGACCGTAAGTGTATATTTTATTTAATGGCCTCCACTTTCAGAGTCCTCTCTTTTTAAGATATGAATTCCACTATAATAAGATATTCATGTAATAATACAACCGCAGGGTCAGTTTTTTGCAACTATGAGAAAATAAACTCACAATAGCAACCAATTTCAAAGAGGTTTGCTTTTTCTTAAATCACTTGAAAGTGTTTTCAAGTTTTCACCTAAAATGTAAGGCTTTACCAAGCAGTTGATTTCTGTTTTTCATTACAAAGTCACTTTTTTCTTAATTGCAGATTAATAAAATGCAGTAACAATGATCACTTTGACCATAGTTTTCTAGTTTTAGATGCTAACAGTCAGAACTGGCCATTTTTATTCAGAGTCCTTAAATAAAAAATTCATTACATATTTTCCATGTTATCATTTTTCCTTGTTAGGGATGCAAAATGAACCACTGGATTATGCCACAATAATGTTTTCATTTGGGATTAAAAAAAAACCAAACTGCATATGCATGTTTCCACTAAAGTATGCATAAGTGGCAGCTTTTTCTTAGACTTCTATAGTGTAAACAAATAATAAGAAAAAGACTCAGCTCTATTTTGCGAGAACTACAGATTTAAGCACAAAATGATGCTTCTAGCTTGGCTGAGGGGAATTATCATATAAAGCATATTAATATTGTATTGATTTGCCATAACTGAGAACGCTGTGGTGCTTGAAACACGTATAATTGTGTAATATATAAATAAGAAATTAACATTACTTCTGTGCTAGTTACTTTAGGAAACAAAAGTAATTAAGAAACTCCCTCACCCGCAATGGCCCTGCGTGCCAAGCTTGCTAACTCACCATGATAGACAATATAATCTTTTTTCTGAGAATGTCTACAAAGAATGAAAGCAGCTCCTCAGAGGAATTTAGGGGTCACATTCTCCTTTGCAGTGTTGTATGTCCAAAATGTGAGATATTTTTTTTATATCTGCCTACCCCTTTCTAAAGATGTAGTTAATACACTGTATTCTTCCGTAATTTTACTTCAAAAGAAACTTTCTATTGGCAAAAGCACATGATATTCTCTATCTCTTAGGCACAGGTTTTCTCCATTTATGCATTCTTGTTTTTATTTTAATCTGAAATGAAAGTTATACAGTTGAAATAGAGAGCAGCTTTTTTCTTCCCTAAGAAGGGGAGAAATGAGATTGTAAATTTTGTTTAAGGAAAGCCAGAAAAAACAGACTCCTATTTCAACAGTATTAGCAGCTCTGCTTCCTACCAGCATGTGTCTGGAAACCATCACTGTTCACTATACAGCTTACCAGCCTGCTATAAAATTACTGTTGAAGTAAACAACAGTCATGAGACAAGAAAGGGATTTTTTCCCTCTGCACATCATAGAGAGTTTGTTTATCCTTCAGGCAATCAAACTACTAGAGTTTTCCTTAAAAAAATCCCAGGTATGAAAACATTCAGAAACACTGCAAATAAGATACCTTGTAATATTATGCCAATAGAAATATCTTTTTCAGAAAAATCCATTTCAGAATACACTAAACTTCTTTCATGGTTTTGGTTAGTGCAGGTAAATCAGGTCTTTGTGCATATGTCTCTCAGCTTTTAAGGTGGTATTCACATATTCATTTCAGCCCAGGGAAGCATTGTTTCAGGGCTATCATGTTTGACTCCTCTCAAATTACAGCCAGATGGGTTCAAGCAGAATAAAGAAGCAGCCTTTATAAACTAATGATTTCCTTCTTGGTCCCTCCTCTAGAGTGACATATTTATCAAGTGCCTGTGGGTCTGATGATCTCAGACACAATGGAACAAACTATGAAGCTTTTCCCTAAAAAGTATGGCTGTGGGTAGCAGGTCTGAAAGTCTGACACATGAGTTGGGCTGTGCATTCACAGCTTGTCTGGAGGCACAAAACTGTCTTTGCAGAGCAAGCACTGTGACTGTGACACATCAGACCTATGGCAAGAGCAATGCACAGCTGATACCTATGAGGCACTTTTCAAGATTTGCCTGTCTCACTGTGCATTGGGCAATGCATACCAAAGGAGTGGAGTTGTTGTAGACACATACAGTGACCATTTTCTGGGACTTACAGATATCCACTAAGTCTGTGTCCGGAACAGGAAGGCAGCAAGCCACAGAAAAACATAATTGGAATGCAAATAGGTGTCTTAAATTTGCCAAAGAATTTTGCAGACTGCCCATGGATGACTTGCAAACAGCAGAAGTATACTATAAGCAAAGTGAAATTATCTGTTTTGCCTAAATTTACTGCTGACCTGAAGGGTTTGTGTGAGAATTTCAGCTCCCTAGTTTTAGTTTCTCTGTGAACAGTGATGAAAGAGAGATACTTCCTTGGGACAATTCAGAACAATGACATTACGCTGAATCCCTTAAAAAGGATTTGTCCATTTTCCTTAGGAATTAGGGAGACTTATCTTTTACTTAGGTAGTTAAATTATATTGTAAATAAACACATATAGTTCAAATTGTCCACTTAAGAAACCTTTTCAATATCCTGCTACTGTCCTTGCATAGGCTCTACACTCTGGTGTTGCATTGGTGATGCTGTACTTCTGCATTAGGAGAGACTGAGGCCTTGCCTAACTCAAGCTCAAGGGCACTCTTAATGCTGGAAACATCATGTGTGGCTAATTTGGGTGTGTTGCAGGGAAGTAAAGTTGACTTCCTTTTAAACCTCAAGTCAAAGGCTTTGACTGAATGCTGCTGTGCAAAGAAGCTCGAATCTTGGACTGACACTAACACTTTAGAGTCTGGACAAGAACTGGAAAAGAATAGAGCTTGTGGAAATTTGCAGAAGAGCTACTTTGATAATTTTGCTTGCAGTTTGAGTGCTGTGTTTAGCTGTTAGTTATAGATTTTGTTCACTAGCTAGTGTGCCTGCTCAGGAACATGTATGTAATGAAACTGATAATGGAAACTGTTGGCTGTTAATTCCTTTTAGCCTGGAAAAGAAAAAAAAAATCCTAGGAAGGTTGACCTTTTAGAAATTGGTTTTGGCCATAACTAGCAATATTTTATGGATACAGCAGGAATTCTACATAAAGCATTAATACCACTAAATCAGTGTGAGATCATTTACTGTGGGGCAGTGCAATCTGAGACAGCTAGAATTTTGATTTACTTGTCAAACTGCTTATTGTCATTTTTTTAAGATTAGCTACGTAGCTGTGTTTGTCTAATCTTCTTTCTGAATGTGTTCCCATTCTTTGTGAGACAACTGGCATATTTTGCTTCAAATATTGTCAACCCTGAATGCTCTGTGAAAGCAAATTATATGTTCACTGCTCTGCCATAATGTGTGCTGCAGTACTAGTCACTTTCCTTGACATATTGTTCTTAAATCTGCTTTCCAAATAAATGAATGTACCTAGAAGTATCTTGTCTGATAAGTTTAAATTCACATTGCATCTCCAATTATAACTAATGTTCACATGATGCCTCCATGTGTGAAAAAATCCTCAAACCTTTCGCGATTAGATATTATATCATGCCTAATTCTCTAAGGCAATGACTATCCCATGCAGACAGCCTTTGCTGTTAGTGGGATACAAAGCTATACTTTATGAAATGTAGCTCATTGTGGAATATTCTTTAGGGTTTCATGTTCATGGCACTACATATTCCAGTGTGAGTTAGATACAGGCAAAAGAATAAAGTCATACACTCACCAGCAAATGTCAAGATGAAGTAGATTAATGGCTTAATGAGGTTTACATGGATATATCATAGAATCATTGAATGGTTTGGGTTGGAAGGGACCTTACAGATTATTCAGTTCCAACCACCCTACCATGGGGTGAGGCGCCTTCCACTAGACCAGGTTGCTCAGAGCCCCATCCAGACTGGTCGTGAAGCCCTTCATGCACTGTGAGTCCACAACCACTCTGGGCAACCTGTTCCAGTGCCTTACCACACTTACACAAAGGAATTTCTTCCTAATATCTAATTTAAATGTGTCCTCTTTCAGTTAAAATAATTTCCCCTTGTTCTATCTCTGCATACCCTTGTACAAAGTCCTGGTGAAGCCTTCTTGTAGGCTCTCCTTTAGGTACTGGATGGTGCTATAAGGTCTCTCTGGAGCCTTCTCTTCTCCAGGCTGAACAGTCCCAACTTTTCCAATCTGTCTTCATAGGAGAGGTACTCCAGCCCTGTGATTAACTTAGTGGCCTCCTCTGGACTCATTTCAACAGGTCAAAGTTTTCCTTGTATTTGGATATTTGGATATCCAACCATGCATTTATTTCAGAATCTCAGTTTAATGTAGAACTCATTTTATTATCATTGTTTATAACACAAGTCTGCTCTAAATTCCATGTGATTGCAGTGTGACTTCATTTGAGAATTTTTTTTTTTTGTCTCCTCATGGAAGAGGTATCACAAAATATTAAAAAACATGGCCATTGTGACAGCACAAATGCATTGTCTGTGGTAAAGCCATTTGTTTCTCTGAGCAAAAAGTGAAATATTTTTCTCTGTGAAAAACAGGTAATTCTTTCTTGCCTGTTCTCTAGATTGTTCTGAAGAAGCATTATGAAACTTGAGACTGAGTAAACTCTCTTACTGTCAGAGTTTTCAGGTTTCTTAGTCTTATGTACCTTATTTTTCAGTTTTGAAGCAAGTATTCCCAAGAATCACATTAAAAAAAATAGCTATAATGGAAATTGCTTCTGCATTTTTCTTGTCAGATTTCTGGAAACTTGATCCTGCAAATAAATACCTGTCTATAACTTCACTTACACAAATGGTCCCACTAAGTTCCATGACCCTGCTTGTACATGTCTAACTACAGTACTCAAGCTGTGTGTTTTAGTGGTGTGTGGAAATTTCAGACATGTCACTGTTTTTCAAGAGATAACTCTACTTATAAAAAATCAGTGCTGCTTTACACAAAGTGTGTTTTGCCCTCAAAGGCTATTTTCTTATCCTTCAAGATAGTGACTTGACACAAAACTTGTGAAGTCTGAAAAAACTGAAAACAAGAGGGGCATGTCTCCAAGAGAAAGGTGAAAAGTTGTTTAGAAGGAGATTTATGACAGCAGTAGGGTACTATATGTGGTTTTGCAAGGAATGAAAACAAAGATCAAATTCAACTTCTGTGGCTTTAACTATATTATAGACTTTGAAAGAAATGAATGTGCATACGACAGAATATATTTTGACTTGGCTGTTTTCTCTTGCTTCCTCTCCATCATCTTAATAAATGTTCCTTACTTGGCACCCAACCAGTGCTGTCACAAGGAGTTTGTAGAAAATTGTGCCAATACCCAGTTGGTTCCCCTGAAGACACTCCGCCACATGTTTAAGCATGACCTTCTCAAAAGATCAGAGAGAGCTGGTGGATTTTTTCAGACCAATCACCATGGTGTAGAGGGACTAAAATATTACACTTTAATGACACAATGCTGTGTGGCAGCAAAAAAAAAACCCCAAATTATCCCTGTTTCCTTTGCGAGATTGCTATACAATCCTTCTAACAGTTCCCATGTGCATATGCAATCAGTAAGTCTAACTTATGACCCTTGTTGCTTTCTAAATGTTTAATTAAGTTAGTACTTAGCACTGACTCATAAACCTATAAAAGCTGAAAGTGGTGAACTGATTATTCACTGCACCTGCCCTCCAAATATGTGTTAGTAATGAAAGCTGCTAATCAGCAGTCATGGTGCTAAAAGTCCGCTTTCCAAGCACGTATAAAGTAAGGGCATACCCTACAAGAAAAGGCATGGGACGAGGATGGGGAGGCAGGAAGGAGCAAAATCAACAAACATCTCTTGCGAGAGAAAAAGACTTACATGTTTCCTTCGCCATCATACACCCATCGAGTGCTGCCAATTCCTTCATAGTCTGAAGCCCAATAATAGAGGCATGCATTAATGTGCAAGATAAACAGCAAGTATCCAGTTGTTCGAATGACCCTATAAAAGTCAACAGATTCCTGTAAAACAACTTACATTTTCCCTTTTTTTTTAATATAGAACCCATTACTTTTTTAGATTAACAATGTTAATGTTAAGCACACACTAAGTAGTTCCCCACCTGTACTGATTCTATGAAAAAAATAGCTGGCAGTTACCCATGTCTCACATCTGTCCAAGGTCAAATAAATATCTTTCCTAGAGTATTTGGCATAGGGTAATTTTTAAATTATGGTTCCCTGAGGAGTTTATAGTCCGCTTCTTTAAATGGCTATGAATATTTACAGAAATTTGAAGCTATATTAATGAGGCTACAGGGTACAAAATAATATGTTTGCCAAACTCTATCCAAGATAGGCTCTGAACTTGTGAACCAAAGCCAAGAAATGTCTGGGGTCAGAAATGAACTGCCTTACAAGACCTGTAGTAGAAAGCCTGCAGTAGATCCTCTAAATAATATGATTTAGTGGCTACAGCAGGAGTAATATCATTTCTAATCCCAGTGCTTATGCTTATGGCCAGCTCTTTGAAGCATGCCAATGATGAACTACTTAAGTACCAAGCAGCTTTCTCTTTAATACAATAATGATCTCATTGTATATCCTCTGTTCAGTGCATGGGGATCAAAAGAAAAATCTCCTGGATTTCGATCTCTACTGAAATATTCATACAAGCAGGGGATAAAGAAGCAAGAAAAGTGCAGGACTTGCCTAAACACTGGCTGGTAGGCATTGAGTTCATCTGCTACAGATAAAATTCAATGCAGAATAACTGAGTAAGTGGTTTTATGAAAATTTAATAAGATCTAACTAAGTTGGGTCTATAAACAAAGTTAATGGGAGATAATATCTCTGTGGTTGCTTCATTAAGCACTCCTTTGCTGCTTCTTCAAGTACCTTTGTATGCCCTCCTTGGCCTCTCCATTCCATTAAGTAATCTACCTAAGTGTACTCTTCTTCTTTATGATACTCACAAATGAATGCTGTTTCTCTGTTTAAAAGTTGGTGTGCTTCCAGGACAGCTCTGTTTGGGATTGCCAGCTATAGGGAACAGCAGATAGCTGTTGTGATCTAGTAATGTTGCAATATTACCCATACTGGGTCTTGTGTTCAAGTTTGAATCCATGAAAGTGGACTCCTAAGGTCTGACTGAAGATTTCAGAAACCTTTGCAATGTTATATTTCTCTAGACATGTGTTGAATCTATCACAATGAGAGGATAAGATGTAAGTAACTCTTGCTAGCTCTATTCCTACAAACTCAAACTAATTAGGTTGAGAAGAGAATCCCCCCAGGTATATCCACTTGTCGTGTAGAAGCTTAGTTTGATACTATCTAGTTAATTGGTGCCTTATTGCTCAAAGTGTGACTATACTAATCTCAGACAAAAGCAAGATTGCTACATTAAAATAAAATGCAGTAGTTTGTTTGCACAAAAAGACTGATTTTTTTTAGTTTTTTTTTAGCTTCTGTATAACTACCTCTCTTCTCCATTTGTCAATGAGCAAAACTGGGAGTCAGTGTTTTCTGAAGCATGAAGTAGAAAATAGATTGACTTTGTAGTATTTGGATTCTGCAGGTTACATTCTGCAAGTGATTTAATATTGGAAATCTGAGTGGGCCTTTGACCAGGAAGCAGACACAAGCAGCAACACACAGTTGAGGTTCTCAACCAACATCATGCAAAAAAACTCTGACAAGGCAAAAGTGCTTTGCAGAGTAGCTGGCTCTGTCTTTCCTGCTACTGTATACATTTTACAGGACCAGTGAGATTTTGCTCTCTGTGTCTTAGCCTTTCTAAATGAACACCTTGCCCGTTTTTTAACATGTAAATAAACATCACAACCTTCAAAGTTGGTCTAGCTTGAAGATATGCACATCCCCTTCTCAACTTGTCCTTTGAACAATCATTTCTCATTTTGTTATAGTGTGAAACTCTGTCCCTTGAAAAACTGTTTCTTTGGGTGAAAATGAGTTTTAAATTTGTTCCCATTTCTTTGAAATCCATATACACACAATAGTATTGTTACATACAGACTAATTACTTGATTCAGATTATATACTATCTGTACTATGTATACACTGTATTTCCCAGTACTCACTGCAAGTATTATAGGAGATACAGAAAAATCATTGAATTATGACTCCAAAAAGCAAAGGATATAATATGGAAAATAATTTTAATACAATCAATTTAAAGCTTATCAATGTTAGAAAAAATTAAACACCACAAGCAGATCTCCATTCTTTTAAATGAAGTTAGAAACTGGAGAAGGCAAAGACTCAGAAACTGACAAGAAATTGCTTCATCTTGTGGAAATTTAGTCCTCTCTTGGACTAAAAGAATTTAAAAAAAAATTAATAAAAAGAAACCAACTCAAACCACAAAGAAATCTTCAATAAGTGAAAAGAGAGGGCAACATAAGTTTTGTGAACGTCAACATCTCAAAAATATTTTAGTAGAACTTTAAACTTTTAAGTTTTGTTTTATTTCACAGGTACAGGAAAAAATGAAAGATATGATGTTTGAACCTCCTTTTGAAATTTACTTTGTTTTTAAATCTCATAAAATATCTCATTTGAATGTATTAATATCAAGTGTACTGTTTAAATGCAATAATCTCTGAAACAGAGTAAGATGGTAACCAATATATTCTTATTTCTGCAGCACCAACAGACAGGAACAATACATGCCCCAAAACTGGGACAAGAATCTGTTGATGTAGGTATTTATTACACAAGATAAACTAGACCTGATGATATTGACAATAACGATGACAAAGTAGATGGGTTCAGGGCCTGTGAAACTTGCCATAGCTATGTCCATGGACTACTTGAGTTGGATCCAAAATTCTTTCTGTCAATGCAGAAGGTGAGAACACAGTTTGGCAGATTACAGTTGTAATCACTATTTGAGAACTGTGCTGAACTGATCCTCGTTTCAACTGTAGTCAGTGCAGTGAAGGATCAAGTTTCTTTATATGCCAGGTTCATGGGGAGAGCATGTTTGAAGAAAAATGTTGACATAGTCTCAAGCTCATAACTCCTATTAAGTAAAAATAAACAGCTACTGAGGATTTGGAACTGCTACGAGCAACTTAAAGTGTTCTTCAGCTCTTTCACTAAAGAAACTTTTTTCTGATACATCTGATCAATTAAATTTTGGCAGCAGATTCAGTTTGGTGAACATTTTGCCTGAACTAGGCCAGCTGAATTGAGCTAGATTTCATATGTAACTGGAGCCTTATATATATATTATTTTAATGATTACCATAAAGACAGATATTTTAAAAAATCTTTTAAATTGAACAGTTAAAGATGTATCACATTCCACCCAGTGCTTAACTGACAACCCATGAAATCATATGAAATGCATTCTGTGCCAAGCTTCGCATGCTACTCAAGTTTTATCAGCACATACCTGTAGATGTATGCCTTTTCCATAATAGCTTCCAAGCGATCATTAAACTCAAAGAATGTGTTATGCTGAATAAAAACAAATGAAAGCAATCCAATCACTATTTTTCAGTGGACATCTTTTTTGTAATAGTACTGACATTAACTCACACATTTTGAAAATGGATTTTTCAGTAATCAAGCTTTCTATAAACATTGTTATGGTTCTGGCCAGGACAGGGTTAATTTTTGCATAACTGGGAAGGGCATGGCTAGGACTCGATGTTATTCTGTATCACCTCAGGCCGTTCCTGGGGGTGGGATAAAGGGACTCTTTCTTCCAGGGAAGAAAGTTGTTCCTTCCTATTGAGACAACCTGGCAGAGGGAGCTGCCTAGTATTGTGTATTATTGGCAAGTTTTTCCATGTGAATAATTTCTTTTGTTATACACTTTGTAATTAGTAATGTTGTTGTTAGTGTTCATTTTCTTATCTCATTGCTGTTTCCAGTAAATTGTTCTTATCTCAACTGGTGATCATTGACTTTTGTGCCTCCAACTGGAGAGGGGAGGGGGAGCAGCACATGTTTTTGGTGGGAGTGCTAAATTAGAGAGTAGCATTCCTAAACCACGACAAATGTTTAACAAAAATGTGAACTTAAAAGCAAAGATAAATTTGAGCTAAGTGGTTTTTTGGGTGTTGAGTGTCCCCTTAGTCTGTTTACAGAAATAACCTTGATGTTTTGGTCAGAGTACTGCAGATGAATGACTTCTACTTCCTCAAACATATATAATTGCTTGGGCAACATGATCACACAGAATTGCATGCATATTTTCTCTTCCTGAAATTCCAGTAATTCTCCAGTAAGTGATCATATGTCTCAAGAGACACATACTAGATGATTCCCTGTGGTATCAACTGCAGTTCTATTGAGTTCTTCCTGCTTAGTATTTGTAGTTGATCTTTAGTGATTGCACATATTTTTTTTCTTTGGTTTTGTTCAATACACAGCTGGTTGCCTAATACAAGGTACTTTTAAACTTTTCATTCTTTCATATTATTTTGGTTCTGATTTAAGGAATTTTGAAGTTTTATTGAATATCGAAGCGAAGAGCACTCTCATTTTATTGTCAGAGTTCTCATGTCATCCCCTAGCTTTAAATATAAAAACCAGTTCATTGTCAACATATTGAATGTGTGCAGAGAAATGCGTTTAGCCACAGAGTGGCCTGCTAGGTAATGTATTCTAATCCCTTCTCAGACCTTTCATTACACTTTTCCAAGTGTCTTTGGACTCGATAACAAAAGTGGGTTTGTGCTTGATGGATATTCTGTGTACAGTTTATGTTGTCCTTAAAATTACATCCTTTGCGTATACACCTGACATAAGCAACAAAAGGGGAAAATATATTGACATTAATTAGTGATTTTTTTTAATCTTTGAAATCTAAGCAGGTAATTTGAGATTAATCTAATCTAAATGATGGGAAAAATCCAGCTTTAATCACAAAATAACTTTTGAAAGTAGGAAATAATAAAGTCAGAAGAAAAATAAGAGAACAATTTGGCTAGATATGACTTGTATTTTTTGTTGTTTTTTAGTTATGTTCTACCTTAGCCTGAAGATACTTTACAATTTCTAAATTTCATATTCATAAATATTAAAAGAAGTTTCTGTTGGGTTGCAAAAGCATCTATGCATGGTTAGCCACTCATCACTAACACAGATCTTACCTTTAGCATCCTGTTTGCTCGAAATGCTGGATTAAATCCAAAGAAGAAGGATAAAACATCAAATGGAAACACTGATAGCACATCAAGCTGTTGAGGAGTAGAGAGGTCAATTTAAGCTTCATATAATCATAATGCATTTATTTGCTGTCAAAAACCTGCTTAGACTGAATCATGACTGCAATAATATTTGAAGAGTCAGCATGCTAAGCATGTAGCTTCCCAAGTACTGGCAGGCAAGATTCTCTCTTTGAAAACACCAACAGCTGTGCTCTGCCCTGCTTGTGAGTCCCCCATGCCTGAGATTTTAATCTGTTTCATGTGGACTATTAACAGTATCTCATACATTTGATTATTAACACTTTCTGTTTTTTCAGTTATAGTTCTGATCAGACTAAAATGCTTGGCATGTGGCTGGTGAGTGGTGGTGGGTAGGCCACTACACAAGCACTTCTTAAAGTCCTTCAGCTTTTAAAACAAGGCTGCCTAAAGCAATTTGTGGGAGCACAATGAATTAGATTTCTTGCTTGCAACCTGCAGAAGGCATGTGTTTCAAACAATAGATTCATCATATGATGAAAAGTTTGGCTGGGCTTTTTTGTATGTTGGTTTGGTTTGGTTTGGTTTTTTTGATAGATTTTGTCTTCTGTCATATTTGTGTGCTGCTTCTTCCCATGCCCTTAAGGTTTTCAACATCTCCCTGCAGTCCATCAATTATGTGATTACTTTTCTTATCTGCGTGCTTTATTCTTTCCAAGAATTCTGTGGAGAGTAGGAAAGCTGTGGCAAATTTATCTATTCCTTTTTAAAGATCCTGGGATACCTTGCTTTGTTGCTGTTATTGCTTGGGAGCGAGAGAGGGATGTGGAACTCTGGGCTTCACCTCACTGTAATCAGAAATGCCTTTGCTCTGAGGGGTAAAAATCACATTAGCAGCAACCTGCCTGCAGCACTGACCTTTTATTCCATGCAAGTAAGAAGCAGTTAATACCTGAACAGTGTGCAGAGCAAACCAAAAAATTGATTGCGGAGAAACAACCTCTTATAGTCTCTCTCTCTCCCTCTCTCAGAAACATGTCTAAGAGGAGGCAAAATTTAGTCAAAAGTGCATTGATACCAGTAACTGTTAATTAGTACTTAATCATATGATAAATTCTCACATTATATCTATATCTTGCATGTGGTGAGAACACTCAGCTCTCATTAGTTTCTCCAGAAATCAAGAGCACTAAGCATACAACGAGTGTGAACTTTAAACCATACAGATCCACTTAGGTCTCTTGCTTTAAGTTTGACTCTGGTGTATATCCTGCACTTTTGGATAGCTTAATCTCAAGTGTTTAAGTAGTGATGGCACAGTCACTGAGAAAAATTTAGCTCTGAACAAGGAAGTGCAAAAGGAGAGGAGAGG
>VZTJ01001762.1:223277-235565 GCA_013397795.1 Orthonyx spaldingii | reverse complement strand
TAGAGGAGAGGAGAGGAGAGGAGAGGAGAGGAGAGGAGAGGAGAGAGCAATACCTGAGACGTGCTTAGTGTCACAGAGCTGTATGTGCATCAGGAATTCAATAAGGTACCTATCTGCTGTTGGCAAAAAACCTCCAACATCTAGGAGCAACATGATCAGTTTTCCTAAATCAAATGCATCTTTGTTTTTACAAAGTGCCATGGACATCAAAAATCTTAGCTTGAATTTCTGACTGCTCCTGTGAGTGATGAGATGTTCAGTTCAATGAGATACTTCATAAGAATTCACAGAATAGAGTTATTTCTCTTCAAGAGTTTTAGTTTTATTTAACAAATCTCTGGCAAATGGTACTATTGTCTTTAGTGTGTGCTGGAATGACCACAAAAATCAATCAAATTCTATTTTATTAATTTATATAATTCCAAAATTATATTTAGAATTGCATTTATAAGTATTCTGTCTCCCAATTAAACACTGTTTATTAAGATGACAGTCTTCAGCTAGTGAGCACTGATATGCCATCGAGCCAGTGCTTTCTGGTGATATTTTTCAATCAACAGTGATTTTCAGTGAATGAAAAAAAATCCTGTGAAATCCTATAGCCAGAATTTCATATTGATATCAGTAACACAGGGTTTACTTACCCGAAACTTCACAGTGCTGTGGTAGAATTTCTTCGTTTCTGCTCTGTCTGTCTACAGTGATAATGAAAGGAGAAAAAGGCATAGTCAAGAACAGAATGTCAAGCAAGAGCCCCTGCTACTCAACAGTATAGTAAGGGTGAAGACAGTTAAATTAATGATGGTCTAAAAGTATGAATGGAGAAATATCTGAAGATATTTCTGGGATGTAGTACTTTTGTTAGTCTATCTTACATTAGATCAGATTATATTAGAACTACTTGAAAAAATGAGGGTTGAGGTTTGTTCGATTTTTTCCAATCTGGATGTTGGTCTAGAAAAGTACATTACATTTTTTCCACAAAACTTCCCTCTCGAGACATCTATACCACTTCGTGCTCAACTCAACCCCCTTCAATTTCACGGCAAAAAAATCCATTTTTCTGCAGTGATTCTAAGAAAAATGCAGAGTGTTTCTAACAGTGCTGTACAAAATTAGCTCTTTGAATGCAAGCGTTAACATGCTAACATTACTAGCATTATAATAATCAACTCTGCATTCATTAGTAATGATTAGCTATTTATTTTTAAATTGTTCTTCAGGGGAACTGATGCTAATATAATAAGAAAGGGTAATCTCAAATATATAAAGACATTTATCTATTATTATACTTTCTGTATTTATACCAGGGAAACTTTAAAAATAGTTTTAAGATCTTAATCATATTTCCATGCCAGCTTTCACTATTATCAGTTTAAACATTAAAACTAAATGCAGGAGATCAGGCAGCAGATGATTCCTGTGCACTAAAATCTGTGAATTGTAGAAACAGCTTCAAGGGAAATACAAGCTCAGCTTCGTACGTTAGAGTTTTAACTTTGTTCATAAAAATTGAGTTTTGTGGGATTTAGGCAAGATCCAGAATGTCTTGGTTTGGAAAAATACATTCCACTGCACTGCATTTAATATCTATTGAAATGATATTTGCACAGCTTTGTCTGTGAAGGTATCAGTAATATCGTGTATGTACAATGCATAAAATTTTTTGTAAAACCACTGAACTAAAGCTAGTTTCAAATTAGATTTGAAGATTGTGGTAGTGTGCAGACCACCAGGGACATCCTGCTGGTCTGGCGACTCACCGCTCTTCATTCTACCTATCCTTCCCCTGTTCACCCAGGACTGGCCAGCTGTCACGGGCTCGTCATTTGCCTATTGGCTTGCCTCTGGCCTTGCCCACCAGGGAGAGAGGGCATAAACGACAGAGGCGAGAAGGGGGCTGGATCAGTCTGGCCACGTTGTCCACTACACATCTGGTTATCCGTTTTTCCCTCTGTGAGGGAGAATAAAGGACTCTGATAAACGCAACTAGTACGTCTGTCATTGCCTGCCAGGAGCAGCCACCGCCTGGCCCAGGATCGGAGCTCCCGGGGCAGGGAGCTTCGGGGGCTAGACTTGGTGGCCTGGAGGAGCCCATTGAGGAAACAGGAAAGCTACAGAAGATGTGTAATTTTCAATTTTCTGTCTGTTGTGCACAGAAATATCATGCTGAAATTATCAAAACTTTTTTTTTCTGAACTAGGGTTTTTTTCCTATAGGAACTGAAGGAATCAAAAGCTGAAAAGACTTTAAAGAAAAGTTAATGTTCTAAATACCCTTTGGTAGGTTAAGGGCAAGTTTTCATCCTTCTTCAGATACTTGTTTAAAATTTTATTTTGCATTTTTCTATGAAAAGATAACACAAAATAGTAGCAAGAATCACACTTGAACATACATATTTTCCCAAAAGAAATTATCTCAAATAAATTATTTTGAAAGTATCCTAAAATTACAGGGATTTGCTCTGATTTTGGAGAAAACTAAAACCACCATCTCACAGTCTGTTATAAAACATGCATGTCCTGTCCAACCCTAGCAGAATATGCCCTGTCTTCAACTATGGTTCTGGTAAGAGGCAAATAGAAAGGTGAAAGTTTCACACAAGCATACAAACAGATGTATATATGCACGAGTACATAGGATATCATCCCTGATTCCAGTGAAGAATCTGTTTAGAGCTACATGCCTGTTTCAGCTGCTCTCATCTGTTACTTTCAGATCTGGTTTTTTTCAATTTTTGAAAATTTAGGTAATGGATATGTTTCTTCCCACACAGAAAATGGAACATCAGTGTAGAATGGAAAGTCAGTGCTGAAGAATATATATATCTTTTGATAAATAAAAAAGTTACATAGATTTGACATAGTGATAAAAAAAATGTGTCAGATTGGATGTGTTTCTATACTCTAACACACAACTACTGCCCATGGAAATCCCACTTCTAATACTTACTATTATATCTCCCCCTCTGACAAACCGCACTCGGGGCTGGAAAATTGTTAAGTCGCACAGGTAGCAGATATCACACATTGCATCAACGACAAACCAATATATTGTGTTACTGGGGGTCTGATATGGGAACACATAGCGCATGGGAATGAACCAGCAATTCCAGTTATAGGCGATTGTCACAAGCATGAGCCAGGCCACGTAACGGCGATCTGCAAGATAAAACAGGGAATGTAGAGGAATGAGCTTGAAGTCTATTGTCATTCCTTTAGACACATTCATTCTACTGCAGTGTCTGGGAATGCTTCCGCCCAGTGCAACCTACCATTCTCCCTTTTTCAACTGCACATAAAGTAACATAGCTTGGAAATAGGAGTCATAAGGAATTGTCAAAAATGAGAGCACATAGAATTCAGTGCATCTGCAGAAACTTATGCGAACATTTTGCATGCTGCTCATGTATGTTATAACTGACAAAAGAATTATTTGGCCCAAATGAATGGTACAAATTCCAGACAAGAAACAGATCACTTGGGTTCTAATTCTGGTGAGCTTGCATAACATCTTTGTGTGCACCATCTTTACAAGTGGTGTCACATTTCCCTGTTTAGAATAAATGTTTAGGGCAGCACCTCTGTGTTCCTGTGAGTTGCAAACTGGAATGTGTATCTTATGGTGGCTCACAGGTGCCATGTAATACCAGGTCACTTCAATATGATTTTACCCCATTCTGTTACACAGCTTTTAATTTACCTGTGTAGGAGTCAAGGGTATCTGGCAGCTTCATATACTCCATGTATTTTTTCAGTGGAGGTTTTTTGAATTTACAGCATAGCATATCACAGTAATGATCCTCCTCTGGCTTTGCTTCTCCCTCCTCTTTCTTTTCTTCTTTTTTTTCATCTTTTTTTTCATCTTTTGGTGGAGGTGGGGGTGGAGGCTTCTTTGGTGCTATCAAAAACATTGGCATTTCAATAATGGTCAATTAACACACCCTTTTTTAACATGAACGAAAGCTTCAGCATTTTAAAAATATTTTCTAAAAATACTGGGCAATTACTAGAGTTACAATTCATTATACTAAATACATAGAAAAATGCTTGAAGAATAAAATCACCACTGGTATAAACATGTGCATCTGCTATCACAAACAGGGCACTTATGTTACAGAGTACAATATCTATTTTGCTTAATTTCTCTGGACAGTGCCCACAAGTTATGCCTTTTATAAGACTGACAAGAAAAATGTTAATTCATATTTCAACATTCATTAATACAACTGAGCATTTCTCTTTACATGACTGTTGCAAAGAATGAATGCAGTGAGGATGGAGATAAGAAAAGACACCTGTGCCATAGGCTGATCTCTCCTCTCTCCTGAGACCTGACATGCAAGATGCAACAGGTGAAACTAGTGGGAAGCTTATGGTTTTGTACATTTCCAGGCTTATAAAAGTTTTGTAGCACTCCTTTGAATCCAGTTCTTCCATCTTTGAGCTGGATAATTTTGTTTACACGTGTCCTTTTAAACCTGGTAGCTTTACCTCTAATTAGGACACACAGCAGAAAACTGGCAAACTGGATCTATAATAAGTTAGGAAATAAAGGTTGTAACTTCTACAAAGAGAACAAAAGAGGTAGATGAGCAAAGAAATAATTTTAGAAAAAAGAAATTAGTTTATCAATTGGTATAGTTTATTATTCTTCAGGCACCATTTTTTACAGCTTTTTAAAAAACACATAAGCAATGAACAGCTTTTAAAAAGTGCCAGAACATAGAATCACCACACTCAATACTTTGTGGAAAGGAAAAGTCAGACTTTCCACTGAAGAGGAAAAACATTGATTTATGTTTCATATTTTGTCTAAAGTCAATGATTAATTAATGTCAGATGAGTTTGCCCTGTTAAAAGCATGGACTTAAAGTCTTCAGTGTATCCAGATTTCTGTCAAGGCAAAAATTTTATTTACTTTATTTACACAGCAGATATCATATCAAAGTGACTAGCATCCACTCATAAGATATATATGATTCTTCATTTGTTTCAGATTCATCTCCATGAATAAATATATCTGGGAGCTATTTCAAAATACAGAAAACTTCTGTACATGGATGATTCTAGATATTGGCTCTGTAAGGTTTTTCCCCAAATTCTTCAGTGATGTCATTCAAAGGGAGATTGTACCTAAGGACTCTGGCTTACAGTAGTGAAATAGGGATAAATTGACTTCAGTGGGCACAAAGTGATCCTTTCCAATGAATAAACACACTATACTTACCAAAAAATTATCACAGTATTTTCTGTTACCACAAAATAATTTTCAACTTTAAACTGAACAAATGAACAGCTATTTCTAGAGTCACTTACAAGCTGTAGGACTGCCTTCAGGTGAAGATAGCACTGGGTCTTTCAGCTTTTCCTTGTAGACATTTGCCCTTTCACGCAATTTTTTGACAATCTCTTGAAGCTGGGCATCAGCATACTCATTTGTTTGGACACCTGTTGGCCTCTGTGTGCTAATTAAAACAAATGGGAAAAAAAGCTTAGTGTACTGGAAATCAATGGAAGGAAACAGTGGTAGTTCTATTTCTGAGCTGCAGTCAGACATTAAGATTGGATCTTTACTGAGCACGGTGCTTATTCATATTGCTTAACTCATGCTGAGTGGAAACCTAAGTTACCTGCTCTTGCCTCCTTCTCAAGCCAGCAACAGTCTTGTGTGTTATTTCAAGGAGAGAAAGTCAGGGCACCCTGTTTAGCTCACTCCACTGATGGCTTCCCACTGCTGCTTTCCAACAAGTTCCACTGTGGCTGTGTAAGGCCTAGAGATTATCTGATGTATTCACTAAGTTACAAGGCATGGTCTTCACATCTGTGCTTAAAACTGTGCTCGTCATTATATTGGTAATATCCTAATGATGACAGGAAATGCAGGTGGGGGAGGAGGGACATGCTTTATACTTTCTAATGTTGGGAGAGTTGATTTAATCTATGTTTTTTATGGTTTGTTATGGTTAAGATGAGGCAAAAAAATGTATCTGTTTTCAGTGGAAACAAAACACTGGTCTTCTTGCTGAGGTTTCTTCTTTTTCTCCTAGGAGTTTGCTCAGGCTCATAGTAACACTGAGCTGATATTCTAACAAGTCAGAGAATTTTTTCAAACCTGAGGACTATTGATTTTCAAACACCTGCACACTAATACTCTCCACTGAAACCAATGCTTTCATTAGGTTTTATGCATGCTGGACAGTCAAATACAAAATCTAGGTGAAAATTATTCTTGATCAACTCTTCTGTGCTTATTCCTACTTGAAATTTCATCCTCGATTACTTTCTACTGCCTGATTATGCAGACTAGGGTTGATTTGAGTGCCACTCAGCTGGCAGCAGGGCCACACATTTGGACTTCCTCTATGTAGAGACCAGGACATGGGATTTTTGCACATCTTTTCTGTATTTTTGACTCAACATTTCTCAGCTGATGTGACACACTGATGTCAGAGATGACTGGAAATGAGTGTGGCTGGCACAGGGCAGCTCAAGGTCTCCCCCCACATAGGTCACAATTGCCACCCCTGTACTGAAATCCTAAAAGCTATGCCCAATATAGGGGCTACAGCAGGGAATTGTTCTCTCTTTCTTAACAGTTTTTCAACTCTGTCGCAAGTACCATGGGGATGTGGCTACAGCAAGAGTAGTGGCAGACCAAGAGTGATGTATGCTTGAAATATCCAGATTCTTAAGAAAATCTTCCCAAAGGTGAGTAGAGGGGAAAGTAGTATGACAGCACCTTGGGTAGGAAAGAAATGAAAATCACTACAAAGTGATCTTTGAATAGACACCGGGTCTCCTCAAGACCTAAACCTACTTTGAAATTTTTAACAGAAGGAGCTGTAACTAAAAAAGAAGAGTGTCAGAGTGGGATGTGTGTAGCTTTTTAAGAAGAAGTTTTCTGGAGAAACAACACACATCACAGTGCCCAAGGAAGTATAATTTAAGCATGTGAAAATCCTTCAGCAATAAAACCATTAGATAAAATGGAGATATGCTGTTAGAAGTAGCAGGAGAAGCAGAAGTTTGGAACTATGTCCTTGTCATTCCTCTAATTTAAGTCTTGTATACTATTTCTTAAAAATCCCCAGACAGGAGATTAATCAAAACAGTTCTGATACATTTTGTAATCTCATCACACTTCCTTTTGTGTCACGTTGTCCCTTTGCTCAGGCCATCTGCAATGTAATGAAATCCTTTCTTGTTTTGAGCTAACATGTCACAATTAGTTTTTTGTTTCTGTGCAAAGAATTTAAAATAATTCTTAGTCTTTGCTGTTGCTGTATTTGCTCAGGTCATTAGCTATCTTATAGTTAGATACCACTTACCAGATGTGTCATACCAAAGACCCCTTCCATCTTCTTTCTAGGAATAAGCTACAAATTGCTTGAGATTTTCCTCTTATTTCACAGCCTTCCCAACAACAGTTAAAGTCTCCTCTATCATGAATTTGGTGCAATGTAGCACAGAGAAACCATGTTTCCATTTGGAACTGATTAGAATCTATGTGACTTGGTTTAAAGTTATTTGCCCCACAGTTGATGAGAAATTGATTTTCCTTGCCCTACTTCTCATTTGGCTTGCATTACCTGCTACTCCATTATTTTCTTGTAACAAAATGCTTACTTTAAATTTTCTTTGGTTAATATAGATGGAAGAGGTTGCATGTTGAGCACTGCTAATTTGAGGATGTCTATTGTACATGTGCTTTGTGTGAGAGTACACTTTAAATTGCCTGGGCTAATGAAGCCCATTTAAACTTCACTAAATCACCTTTAATTAAACTTGTCTCCTTCTCTCACATCATGTGGTGCTAGGATTTGGTTCTAAGCTGTTATTCTTTAAGAATTTTTTTTTTAAAGCAAATTTATCTTTGACTTCTGTGCAGTATGTTACAATAGGTCTAGGTCTATATTACTTAGTCTCCATGTAGTCCTTTACAGAGTGGAAATATTTATTCCCTGCACAAGTAACAATTTCATGTGGCCTAGGAAATGAAAATCAGTACCACAACTCATGTACTACGGACACAGTCTTGTTGCTACCTCAAACATATTTTGTTAACAATAGCAATACATGTAACATGAGAAGTATAATAATAATGTAGTTTTCTGATATTTTTACTTTGTAGATTTTTTTCATAACTTGTAGATTTAAACTTGCTTGTTTAGTGATAAAATTGCAATGCCTTTATTCTCCCCAAACCACAAGAGAAGATTTAGACATCTATAGCATAGTTAAAGAATACCAGCTTGAAATAGGCTATGGAAATACTATATTGAGTGTACTAATGTATGCAACAGCTGTTAAGTACTGTGGTTTGAAAGTTTTCTGTGTTAAGAGTTCAAAGACATAGTGATAAGAAATGCAATAGTTATTTCAGAAGGTTTGCCCTTTTCTGAGTTGAAATCTAGGGTTTAATTCCTTCCTTTTTCTGGCCATGAACACCAAATACCTGAGCTCAATTCCATCTTTTATCTACCAGGTCGGCCCCTGGGAAAACATATTTCATAAATGTATACTTCCTGGAAAATATCCATACCACTTTTTGCTGATTGCAGTTATAACCCAATTTTTTTTGCACCGCTTAAGAAACTTTCTGCTAATTACATGGAAATAGAGTTCTTGATGTTGCAATAGAGATTTCAATGTTTTTATTGAGCTCTGATAATGTGATTTATGATTGCATTTACAATCTGTGACTTGAAAAAAATAATTTGTCTTTTCTGAATAAATTATGGAGAATCTCTGATTCAGATAATCGGTTTTCAGAGGGATATGATAAGACACAAAACATGATGGTACAGATGAGAAAGATTTCAGTGAGACAGAAAAATGTAATTCCAGGCATTGTGAAATGTATTGATTCGAAAACACATCGTCAATTTTTGCTGGCAATCTCAGTGTGAATAATGCCATAGAAGCCAGAACCCTCTATTTGCCGTGAGTTCCAAGCCTAAGCTCACTCATCCCAAATTATTAGGAAAACTAGTAATAGAAAAAACCCAATATGTTAGTCACTTGCTTGGTACAGCAGCAGAGGTACTCCAAAAAGCTAACTTTCACTATTTTTATTATGCTGTCTTAATAGTCCAAAGAAAGCTTCCCTGAGGAGGAGTTCAGAATGACTGAGATAGGTTTCTGCTCTGAATTGACTGTGAAGACAGACTATTCTACTCCTCTACCTGCACAGGTTGCTGACAGGGTTTTAGGAGTGAGCTTTAATATTCTCTTTCATGATTTTGGTACAAAACGTAGTAGTGTACTAATGATGTTTAATAGGATATTGGATTTGAAAGATTAAAAAGTAGAAATGATTCTTATGCAGGAAAATTCAAATTATTTAGTCCAAGTAACAGAAATGAGGACAAATCTAATGCCCCATACTGCAGACACGTACTTACAATCAAACTGTAAGAATTTCTTTTGTAAGTGTTGGGATCATCAGTTGCAGGTGACAAAAGAATAAAATACAAGTGTTTAGTCGAAGGAAAGGTGCCTAGGAGCCATACGTAATCTGAAAAACATGCTGCACATGTAACTGCAGAATGCATATGACATCCTACCAGGGAAGTAAGCATCAATATTGGCATATAATGTGGGAGTTATTCTGACCAGCTATACTCAAAAGGTGAATTCCCATAGGAGACTCTAGAAAGTCTCCTACAAAGGTGAAAGCTACTGGGAACATGGCTTTGAAAAGGACAACCAAAGAGATTGAGACATAATAAGATCATTGTCTATAAATTCAAATTTTGGCAGACAACCACAGGAAAAGAGGTATTTGAGCTGAGAAAAAGTACTGTGAGAAGAATAAATGTGAATAGAAGCACAATGAAGTAGTATGAGTTAAATGTCTGAAGAAAGTTTCTATGCCTTTAATGACCAGAATTCTAGGCAGCCTTTTACTATGAGTGAGGAGCAGTAGAACCAAGAGTAACAGGCTTCAAGATTATATTACCTAACATCATGAAAACTGTTGTAGCCTGTGATTCCCAAGAAAGCAAAAGAATGTATGCCAAATGACAGGAAATCCTTTTCAGAAAACAAACTTGAAATAAATAAAGTTTTGGAAAGTGGATAAGTGACTAAACCTGTGTATTTACCACCGAGTCTACTACCAAAATCTTAACTCAGGTGCTGAGAAAGTGAGTTTCTAAGATAAATATGTTATCTTAAAATCTTGGAAGAAGCTGGTCAAAAATTAGATTCCATGGCATTTCAAAAAGCTCTTAATTAAGTTTTAATTTTCCTTAGCAGTCTTGAAACAAGTGTCTTCCTCTGACCCATCACCTTTTCCTTTAATCACAGAATCATCAAAGTTGGAAGAGAACTTCAAGATCATCTAGTCCAACAGTCAACCCAGCACCATCATAATTATCCCTAAACCAAATGTCACATCCAGATGTGTGTCTGGGCAATTTATTCCAATGCCTGACCACTCTTTCAGTGATAATTTTTTTTCTAATATCTAATCTGAACCACCCCTAGCAAGAGAAAGTGTCTGACAAAGACCCATCTTTACTGATACAGAAGATTATGTCTTTTTCTATTTGCTGCATTTTTGGAATACCGGCGTTATATTAACTTTTCTTTGCAATAAAACAGAACAAACCACATTTTTACTTTCCTTTCATTTTAGGATTGAGTTGTTCTTCACAATGCAATTTTGTTTTAAACCAATGTTCCTTTGTTGTACTATGTATTTTATTACCTGCTTCATTAATTTAAACATAGTGATAATATTTGGTTTGGTTTTGGTTTTACGTATATATAAGCAATAATGGGCCATAAGCATTTACGAGCTTCGTGCAGACAGCATATAAATAAATCTTTCCATTGAAATTCATGACTTTCTCTTAGTTCAGAATCTTTGTACAGAAATCATACTTGTTTGGGCTCTAAGCAATTGTTCTTGAAATAAAATGCAGAAATCATCCATTTCCCAGATCTCATATTGTATTCATAAAGCAAAACAGACATGGAAGCAAAAGTGTTCAAGGAAGGCACTATCTTTCAAACTTATCTACTGGTATTGAACTCAGAACAAACTTCTTGATGCAATGCAGACTGAAATCTAATAACCTAGGCTGCAAAGATTCCTGCTTTTCAGCTCAAATTTTTTTCACAGCAGCTTCTTTGACAATCCTCCTCAACCACAACACTGTGAATCCTCTAATCTTCTTTACAGTACTCCCTAAGGAGAAGTCTGTCTCAATGCTGGACACATGGAACTCTCAGTGCGGTACCAGATTAAAATGTGAACAACATTTTATTTTAATTAAAAATTCTGCAGTAGGAAGAAGTAGTAGAAAGAAAATATCAATTAGCTATGAAAAAAAATCACTTTTCCTTCAGGTAACTGGTGATATAAAGTTGTGTAGTTGCACTAGCTATTTACTATGATGTGAAAAATAAGGACAACATAATTTCTAATACTAATTCCTTTAGTAAAAAAGTATAATAGTCTAAGGAAGTCATTCTCATTTTTTTCTTTATCTGGTGCTGTAGTGTCATTGGTGCTTTCTTATCTGTAAGTAGTTAAATCTGTCTGGGGCATCTGCCACTTAGCAGGAATTTTTAAAGATATTCCTTATCATATACACGTAATGTCTGTTCATTCAAACACATTTAAATGCAAACTCATAACTTATTTACAGAAGCCTATAATTTATGGCTACATAAAAATAATTTAATCAGAGTATGAACCACTGCTGTACAGAGTTCATGAGCACAACACAAACCCTTCTTCTTATTTTCTATTCTTCAGTTTTTCTCAATATGCAGGGAATTAAAAACTAAAATGAAAATGCTATAAAATTTACCACTGTGAGTTTTTTAAAAGGTTGGAAAAAAGTCTCAAATTTGAAAAACTTAATTTCCAATAGATGCTTTCATTTCTCATCTGTTTTCATAGAGTCCCTAAAATAATCATACAACCATAAAGCTGTAGAGAAGTTTGAGACATCGTGTCCCCACAGCTCAAAGCAGGATAAATCACACCTGAAAGATTCTTATCTAGACTTTTCTTACATATGTCTAGTCATGGCTATTCCATAACCTTAATAAAGAACTTATTTCTATGCTTCACTAGCTTCAGCTTACACTTTCTTTCCCCTCAACGTGAACCTCTTTTGGTACAATTTGTCCCATGCACTTTTAACATGGGGCAAAATGTATTGTCCCTTCTCTTTTATCTCACTTTTTGGCCGTTTGCACATTTTAATTTTCTCACTGTCCTGGTTTTTTTTTTTTTTTTTTTTTTTTTTTTGTTTTTTTTTTTTTT
>VZTJ01001762.1:11098-211347 GCA_013397795.1 Orthonyx spaldingii | reverse complement strand
CCCCCCCCAAAAAAAAAAAGCAAAGCAAAATGTCAAGAAAAGATTAAGTTTTAGATATTAAGATATGAATAAATATCAGCAGCTGGATAGTAGCAGTCTGAGTACAGAACAGAAGAAGTGCTTTTGCTTTGCTATACTTCAGGAAGGGCAGAATTTCTTTCCCAAAATTCCCAGCCAGCCCCATTGCCTTGTACTAGCAGACTGACCAGTATCATATCTATGCTTCCCCTCCTGTCTGTACTGGTTGGGTATATGTGAAATTAGAGCTTGTAGTGGCTAACAGTTACTTATATAAAAATACAAGGAGTTCCCCAGGCTTCTTCTTTAGTCTGTTCAAATGCACATTTTAGTTCAACTTAAGCATCAGCTGACATAATATTATTTCATTTTGAATCCACAAGATATTGTTCTACAGGATAATTTACAAAACATTGACTCACTTTTATCTTCTTGTTTTCTTTGGTGGAAGCAGTATTTCTATCATAACACCCAAGCATAATGTCTATTTTATATTGATTAAATATATGATCAAATGCTTTCTTCTACTGCTAACTTCTTAGTGACTTTTATAAAAATGTAGCCATTTTACAATACACTGATGTTTAAAAAAACTATATAATTGCACAATAATACCATACTAAATACAGTTAATTGAGTTGCTGTGCATGTAATACAGTTGTAAATGTTAACACTCAGTTCTGATGTTTATTATCAGGATTAATGTTAGTAATGTTTATTTAAAAAACATTTAATGCTCTTTTTTTTAACTTCAGTAATGTGAAAAAATCCTGCAAATCTGATTGACCTGAACTATCTTGATCTGTTTACCAATACTGGCAGAAACACAGAAGAGAATTAGTCATAGGAGACAAAAAGGCAAAGATAAAGGAACACTTTATATTTCTTCTGTTGAATATCTATATATTTGATGGTTGCTTAGAAACTTTGTGTAGCTTGATGTTTGTGCTCTGTGCTGGTTTCAGCTGGGGTAGAGTTAATTTTCTTCACAGTGGCTGGTGTTAGGGCTGTGTTTTGATTTGTGCTGGACACAGGGCTGTTAATATAGAGATGTTTTTTATTATTGCTGAGCAGGGCTTATACAGAGCTGAGGTCCTTTCTGCTGTTCATACTGCCACACTGGTGGGGAGACTGGGGATGCACGGAAGGCTGGGAAAGACATAGCTGGAACAGCTGACTCTAACTGACCAAAGGGATATTTCAGACCATATGACATTTTGTATACTGACCATGCTCACTATATAAAGTGGGGAAAAGAAGAAGGAAGGAAGTTTGGAGTATTATATGGAAGTATTTATCTTCCCAAGCAACTGTTGCACATGACTGGAACACTGCTTTCCTGGGGATGGCTGAACACCTACCTGTCAATGGGGAGGGAATTAATTCCTTGTTTTGCTTTGCTTGTGAGCACGGCTTTTGCCTGCCCTAATAAACGGATGAAATATCTTAACCCACAACTTTTCTAGCTTTTACCCTTCCAGTTCTCTCCCTGATTCTGCTGGTCGGGGAGTTACTGAGAAACTGTGTGGGGCTTGGTTGCTGGCTGGGGTTAAACTACAACATGCTTAAATGATAAAACTATTTTACTTAATATACAAACAGTGGTGGCAATTTTAATGGTGCATGGAAACACTTGAGGGTAGGCAGCATTGTTTGAAACAGGAAACACTGTATAAAGACATGGGTTTAGTCCACTAGTAAGAGGGAGTGACTAGTGTTTGAGGCTTTTAAGCAGTACTGCCTGCAGAGTAATGTAGAGGGTAAGTTCTCTTGAACAGCTGGAGCAAAGGCTGGCTTTGCATTTGGAGCAATGGAATGGGAATAAGAGAACCCGTCTACAAACTCCCTGTGATACTTCAGACATAGTTAGTAATTTGCCTGATTGTCCTTGCCCCACGGAGATGTTCTTGAGCAATCCAAAATATCTAAAACTGGCATGATCTTAGGTCATGAAAATCTCAAGAAAAAATAAAAACACAGGAAACCTATGGATGAAGGAGAGAAAAGAGTTCAGCTCTAACATTACAAAATGCACATCTTTGTAACTTTACAAGCAACAATTTTTGAACAAATGCTATGTGCAGGGGAAAAAGTTCAGAAATCAGCAGGGGTGAAATAAAACAATCAGTAAGTAGGTCCATCTTAACTCTCAACTTCAGTGGCTAACAAAAGTATTATATAAGTTTATTTTCTATAAAGAAAGAAAGATTGTGTGAAGAAGTTGAATTTGTTTTCCTAGCATTTAGACCTGTCAATCATGTGAGAAATGAAGATCTGAGAGGAATTAAAAGACTTCACATCAGCAGGGGTGGAAGCAAGCTGATTAAATATATTCAAGTCCTTGGTAATCTTTAAAAAAAAACGTTTTATGGGAATAATAGCTGCCTGTTTTCTGAGTGCCAGTGACAAGCATAAAGGATAAGGCGACAAGGAATAAGATTATTTCAAAGTCTCTTTGGATTGGCAGGTTTAGTTCATTGGACTGCAGCTTAGAATATCACATACTTCATTTGTATTTTTTGAAATAAAAACCACTTACTTAACTCTGGATTTTCTGGTGCTAAGGGACAGGTTTTGTAAAGCTGTTTAAGAGTAACTTAAGAGTCAAATTCATAACAGGCCAAAGAGAGGTTTTAGCTGCAAAATTCACATTTAATTCAAACCACCCTTCCTAGAGGTTTAACTCAATTGTAGTCCATGCAGAGTTAGTTGGTACCTAATTAACCAGAATTAGCCAAGGTTTCATGGCATACATCTAAAATAAATACATCTGCTTTATTTCTATCTCCAGGAAGAGAGAGCGACCATATTCTGTAAAACAGCTAGTGATCACGACTCTCCTCTGAGAATGGAAGATATTGGCTCTGGGCCTTATTTATTTGCAATAGGGTCAAATACCTGTTGGGAGAATTTTTTCCCCCCTTTTTAAAAGATTCAACAATGTTGTAATGCAAATACCTCCTGAAATCAAAGTCCTTCATTCTTCCTACATGGTTGCTGTTTTGTTTAACTTCTAGGTTCATTCCATGCTCCATGTTTAGGTTAGTTCCATGCCACATGTTGCATTCTAACTTCTCAGATGGCATAGGGTTTTGCATTCTTTTCTGCACGATGGCCCAGAGGCTAGGAAGGCCATGGAACTTCCTCCCACCCTCTCTAGTCTGGGTTTTGCACAAGTAGGTAGGGAACTCTACAGGAATGTGAGAGATATGGGTTTGAACTCTCTTACTATGAAAGAGGCGAGATAAAACAGGTGGGCTAATATATGAGAGGGGGCAGCTATCAATAGCTTCTGCTTTTACTTTTTTTCTTAGTGGAAAAGTGAATGTTCCTCAAGTAGCTAGACAGTAGAGGGAGTCTGGAGTGGATTGAAGTTCCTTTTGAGCAGCCCTTCCTCTGAGGTGCTGCACTGCTTACTTGAGATATTTTCCAAAGCATCTAGGCTCTGAACATACTAAATATCACTGAACATTAACATGGTAATCTCCCAGATGGGAGGTTCTGTCTACTTTATGATCTAGAGGCGCAATTGTAGCATGTGTAGAAATATCTATGGTAGTTTTACATTTACATTCTCACTTAGTTACTACCAAGAACAAAGCAATGCCATTATGCACTTCAGTAAAAACTGAATAAATGTGACTGTGATTCTGGAAAACATCATTGAAACACTGGTTGATTTAATAGAAGTAGGAAGATCAAACCCAGAATATTGGAAACAGACTAGTTTCTAGTAAGGAAAAGGTATAAAGATGAGGACAGACTTCGGAGGAGGAGTACTAAAATGTAGTTGGAAAGAATCAAACTGGAATTATCTGTCAGGAGGATGAAAGAAATTGTAAAACAAAGAATGATAATGCAGTCACCAGCTAGCAGGTGGAGGCTGGATGTGTCCATCTAAAAGGCATAACCACCAACAGAACTATGGAACACCAGTGGGTAAAACACAGGAAGCATTTGTATAGCCAGTCAGTTATGCAAGGTGATAAACATGCAAAGAAATTATAGCAATTGGATTCAGTATCACGGAGAACCTGTAATTAGGTGAATCATACTTTGTTAAGTACACAAAAAATGCAGGGAATAAATTTAAAAAAATGAATCCATTATGGACGAAACTGACTAAGCACAGGGAATTAATTAGAGAGTGAATTAATTACGCAGAGAATTAATCACAAATCACAAAGCAAGCTACTGAGAGAGAGGGCAACTGAGGAGGTGGAGATAGGGCAATGAGTAGCAAACAAAGAAGCCAAAAGTACCAGGTGTTACTGACTGACCTAAGTGGCCACGTTTTAATCAAATAGGCTCCAGTGGTATCTCCTGCTGGATTCTCACGTGTGCTGGAAACATTGTGTTGCTTTATGAAGTACCAGGAGAAAGGGGGAAGGTAATGGCTGGTTTTGGCCGTATGAAAAGAAGTGGGGTGAAGATAAGCTCTAGTTACTCTGTTGAGTTGTATTTAGCACTATGGAGCTGCAAACTGATGCTATGATTAATGGCTTTACTGGTCTATTTTATTTTGATTATACCAGAGAAAATAGTGAGGGAGCTTGGAAAGACTAACACATTTGAAGTTCTCCATTCTGACCTACCTTAACTAATATTGTTTGAGCCCTGGCTGTGCTTTTTATAATTCTCTCAAAATTTGTACATACAGCATAAAATGCTTTCTCTGGTCTCTCATCCTCTGCTTACACACAGAAATTCTTATTTTCTTCTTCCTGGAGTTAACCACATGATTTTAGGTCTGACACAAATTTCACAAAATTTTGCAGAAGTTTTATCTAGACCCTCCTGTGAACTTCTTTAGACCAGCCTACCTCTTCTGTCCAGAGGTAAGGGAGTTACTCATTTGGCTCAGGTTATAGGGACTTATATTCAGGGTGCTGAAATTCATAAGCTTCTCCTGAGGTGTGGTCCCTGTGTAAATTCTCTGGCTTGTATAGCCATTGTCTATCTAATTCATTAATACCTTCAGTGTCTTGTGGCTGTTTGAAAATGAGATTTGAAGTACCTTTCAAAAAACTATGGATTTGAAAATTCAAAAATTTAAAACATTTTAAAAAATACCCCCAAAAAACATGGAGCCTAACTCTGTTATTATACTTTCCTAAAGTAATTAATGGTGTAGTTGTTACTATACCACCATTTATCTTATATTTTAGAAGGAAAAAAAAAAAATAGTGTAGTATCCCAAAATATATCTTAATGAGTTATATTAATCTGTAAAATTAGATTAAGTTTTTAATGGAAGCAAAAAGAATTTCTATACTAATACTCCATTCTGTCATGGGATAGCATCTGTGATTTAGTGTTGCTACAAAGCCAAATATCAAATCTGATTTTTTTCCATTGTTGCTACAGTTAATTAATGGTAGACTTTGTTTTCCCTCAATTTCATGCTACAGCCATTATATAACAAGATAATTGCATTAAATGGACTTGGTTTAAAGTTTCGTTACAGGAGTAAAAAAAGTGTGGTGCTTTCTATGATTACACAAAGACAAGTAAGGATTATGAATGTTTCCTTGTAATCTTTTCCCAATTGCTCTTCTCTTAGTTATTCTTTATCACAGAAAGCTGGAGATTCCTCAGTCTTTGCTTTGCTGCTTCAGCGACACATTCATGAACTGCTCTCCTAAAGAAAAAGCATAAGGTGACAGGAAGGCTGGACTCTGTGTTTTTCTCCAGTACTGGAGGATGGAAAAGGAAAGGGCTGCAGCAGTCATGCTGTGAGGGAGGGAGGAGGGGATATGGCCCAGCAGTAGTTGTTGCTTTACCCATCCTGAGCCTTTATTTTGGTAACTGGTGTAAGAAGTCATTTAGGCTCTTGTATGCCCAAAACAGGCTTGGCTACTGGAGAGGGGGGAAGAGAAGGGCAGGATATCCATGACCAGCTGCCTCTGCTTTCAGAAACCAGCTGCTTAGGCAAATAATTACCTTGTTTTACTGCCCAGAGTTCTATATTCCCGTGTACCAGTCCTGAATAACTTCTGAATAGTGATGGCAAATACTTTTAATGGCATTGACTTTTTTTTTTTGTTTAATTATTTGCCTTTTTCTTTCTTTCTTTTTTTTTTTTTTAAAGTTTTGAATGGCTGTTCAGTGAAATATTTGAATGTCAGATAGGTTAAATTCTGTCTTTTCTGGTACATGTGAGAAGTAGCACTAAAATAAACATTAAAATATTTTTTTTCTTAAGCTACTAAATACCTTCATTTTAAGATTTCTATGGAGTCAAATTGCAACTTAAGAGGAAATAGTTTCCTAGACTAGCTGATAAGAGTGGGCAAGCTCATGAAGGGACTGTGTGCTTGAAAGCTTGTTGCCTTTTGTTATTGTTGGATACTGCTTCTATACTTGTAACAAATCATTGGCCTGGGGTCAATGACACTTGAGAGATCTTAATTTCTTGCACAAATAAAAAATGAGAGCTCCTGCCAGAGCATTAGGAAGAACAACAGTATTATTTACAATCCTACACAATCTAGTTTATATTGTGACAAGATAATCCTTGAAAATTCATAAATAGCTTATTACTGACCTTGTTGCTTTGGTACAGGTTCTGCTTTATTATTGGCCTCTGCTTTCTGTGGTTCATTGGTTGTTTTATTTCCATCCTTAAAAAAATAAACAAGATTAGAAACTGTAGATGGTCGTGGTTGAGAATGATAACGGTGATTTGATGTCAGCAACATTTTTGTAGGCATTTGATTAAGTTGCCTCACACTGACCATTGTTCCTGGGTGTTCTGTGTGTTTCCAGATGGTTTTGCAAAAGGACTTGTGATGGACACTGAATTAAAAAACTGATATCTTCACATCCTCTGTGCAAAGCCTGTTGCTTAGCTTAGATCTCTGCTGGTGCCTGTTCGCAGAGCTGACTGGTTCAGTGCTGCCTCTCACAAGCCAATATGCATCTCTGAGTTATGCTTCTGCCTAAACCTTCTGTTGGACCAACACACCTGGTATATTTTGAGCTACTTTAGCACAATGATAGGTCTCAATCTCTATAAAATACTGAGGCGGTGTCAACTTTCACTGCAAAAAATTAATTTCCTCCCACACTTACTGACTTAGATCCATTAACCAAATCCATGTGTAGCTGTACCTTTGCTCATCTCAGCTTTAACAGGGTGGCCTTTGGAGGAAGGAGTGAGATGTGCGTGGGTGTTCACAGTACTACACAACAGCATCGTGTTAATCAAGCCCATGAGCATTTGCTATCCCCAATAGAATGAGTTTTCCTGGTGTGTATCATGCTTATTAATAGAGAAAGATGTTAGGTTGTATTGGCATATGGAAAAATTATTTGACATTAGGAGCTTTCAGGTCTTCATGCAATTTTTTTTTCCCTTACTTAGGTCAGTGACCTTCTTTTTGTTTGTGTTTCTGAGCATATATTGGGGTTTGTTTTTTTTTTTAATGAAAATATTTCTGTTTTTCTGTGTTTTCTCTGTTTTTATTCAGAGAATCAGGCACTGAAGTTCTAATATCCATATATATAGAGAACTAAATTATAAATTTTATATATATATATATATAAATTAAAATTCTAATCAATGTGCGTATTCAAGTTTCTTGCATGATGTTTTGCTGTAAAGGTTGTTTTCTTTGTTTCAGACTCCCTCTTAATAGTGTAAATACATAAATTAGTGCATTATTAGTATATTAATCAGTTACCAGATATTATGTAATTTCTTCTTTTCTCTTTAGATGGTATCTCCTTCCAGGCAGGAAATGTCTTAATCCCTGATCCATTCATGTGCCTCCATTTTAGCAGTGTTTTGAAGAGTGGAGGCTGATGATGACACAATCTGAGTGTGGTGCTGATGTATGAAATTATTCTGGTCAAAAGAGTAATCCATGTCTCCAGTGAAATCTAAATATATCTGTTTTCCCAGAGCACATTGCCAAGTGAGATATCAGCCTGCACAGAACTAACCTGTTGATATTCAGTTTTCTTCTTTTAAAACATTATTTTATTGACACAAGAAAACTGAACTGTAAAAGAAGCATGAACAATGCCTGTAAATCTGCAGTATTTAGAAGTTATTGAACATAGAAATTTTTGCCATTTTTTATGGATGACAGTATGAATATGCCTGCTCTTATTTCTAACAATGATGAATCAAATCTGAATTGTAGTTGGGCTGGATTAAACCACACCTCTTCTTGACGCTGTACAAACCTGTGAGCTTTAGAAAACATTGGTTCTAGGAAGTGATTCTATCTTACAAACATTTTTGTTTCTATCAATTTCACTTAAAACTGTGAAATTAATGGAACTCTTGTACTTGTAAATCAAGGCTCCCAGAAGTTATGTCAGAATTTTTGTATATGCTCAACTGTTGTGAATGTGTTAAAAGAAACTCCTTAAAATTAACTTTATAATGGAGGAGTTTTGATTGTTTCAATAAGCATGAATGGTTAATAGCTCATGTTGATATTAAACAATATTTTCACTTCCCCAATTATTTGGTGAAACTCTAAACTGTTGCCATTTTGTCTTGTAAAATTTTGATTATGTCAATCTGGAAAAACCAAAAGCACTTTCTGGGAAATTATTGGGAAAAGATAAAAATTCAAAGGCAACAAGAAAAAGAGTACTTATCCTTTTGCTTCAGTTTAAAATATCCTGTTAATTAAACTGAAAAGAATGAATTAACTTTTACAGTAAAGAAATGCTAAATAAAAATATAAACTGTAGACTAATATGACTTAGTTTATTTTTCAAAGAGGATTTCATTATTAAAACAAAACTGAATAAAAGACTTTAAGAAGCTATTAAATTGCTTTGTCTCTCCAATGGTTATCAGGAAGGAATCTGATATATACCTGCATGACATTCTAATATTCAGAAAGGACACACTGACATTTCCTGCCAGAAGGAAACAAGATGCAGAAAAATATATCATCACATGAAAAGCAGCATTACCTGTATCTCTAATTCTCCATTTGCAATGTTGATCACAACCTCTCATAAGCCTGTACTATTTCACATTAGCTCTATCTGGAAAGCACCTTTCAAAAGGAAAAAATTATATTTTCTTCATAAAGAAAAGATGGCAGGGTGGAGGAGAATAAAGACATTTATTTCATTTTTCTAAATAAAGATTGATACCATGTTCAGTGAGTATATTTGTAATTCTAACCTTTGACATTTACTTACATAAATACCTTCTAAGCAAAAGATAATATTAATGAGTCTATATCAGACAAGAAAAACCTTACCTGGCTTGTTGATACCTTTGGTGGTGGAGGGGCACCTTCATCCTTGCACTCTGATATCGCAGGTGCTAATTTTGGTCTAGAAAATACTGATTTTAGTTTTCTAAACATCTTGCCTCCTCAGCTCCCCTGAAGCCTCTATAACTCTTTTACCATGAAGAGGTTTACAGCACATGTTTTCTTGCCATCAGTAATCAAGCCAATTAGACACTTAATCAGGTTTAGGTCTGATTAGTGCCTTAAAGAAATTCCTTTCACAGTCTGCTTCAGTGACAATTTTTTGTCATCATTAGCACCTTTTCTTTTCTAAGTTATTTCTAAGTTATTTTTAGCCTTGACACTTACTCCATATACAGTTCCACTTTTCATGAAAAAATTCAGAGGAGAGTGACTACTCATTGTTTAGAATAAACTGGTGTCTAATCTTTTATGTACTGGATATTAAGCATTTTATTTATATTTAGAGATAAGGTTTTAAGTTGTTACCATATCTGTAGTTTAACCAGGAAATGAAAATAATTAATTAATAAATAACCATACACTACCTGAGATCTCAAAAGATTTAATTTCTTTGCAGTCCTGAACTTATTTTTTGAGTGAATGACAATAAAAGGTCATCTCTTGGAGTTTGTTTTAGCGACTTTATACCTTGTTTTATTTCATTCTTCTTATTTTAAAGCATTGGAAAAAATCCATCTTTCATTTACTAATACATTTGCAGACAATACAGCTTTATGTCATCTTAGCTACAATTTTAATGAGAATAAGTGTTAGGTGAGTGAATATCCTATAAATTAGTAAAATATAAACTTTTATACTTTATAACTGGGACATAATATTGAGATTCTGTAGGCTTTGGGTCATCCTCTATAAATCTCTATAAAATTGGGCATGGTTTCGTTTATGGGTAAATTCAGTTTCAAGTATCTCTAATGTCACATTGCTTAATCCCCTGTTAACAAGGATCTTTACAACTTAATTGTCTCTTTTTCTCCTTAGTTTCACTTTGTGTAGTACTAGTCTATGCCTTCACTTTGAGTTTTGAATTTGAGTTAACAGCTTACAATTGATTTATGCTGACCATCAAGGCATCAAAAAATACAGAAACCTACTCCTCTGAGCTATTCCTTAAACAACATATTTAGCAATTACATCGAAGTATTGAAAATGTCCCTTCTTGGGGTTTATTGTCTGGCAAGGTTGATTTCTAATCCTTATTCTACCATATTAGTAACTGTAAGAATGAACCTACAATTCTCATTAGTTTGCAAGTTTTTTCCTTGCAATGACACTTATGAAACAAACCTTATAATAGTTGGCCAGACTTCATTTTTCTTACTGGGAACCTCCCCCCATGCATGATTATTTCATAGTTGTTAGACACAGCAAGAGCTTAGAACCTCCTTTTTTTTATTAGCCTCTATGACCTGATTTGCTTTAAAAGCAATGGAATTCTTGCAAATCTTTTGCATTGTTTTTAAAATTAGTAGTTTAATACATTATAAATTAATATCTAAAGCATTTTCACTTATTTATGCAAGCCTGGGCAATATGTAGCTTCTTTTCCTCTGGAAATTTTTACCTCTCCTCATAGGAGAAGAACCTTAGAAAACAAGTTGGTTTTTCTTTTACTATGTGAAATTTTAGTGGATTAAATTGACCAATTCAGGAAAGTTTCAACAATGTCCACTTACAAACCATACTTGAAGACTGAGCCTTTTTGAAAGAAACTGTTTAGTCATAAAAAAGAAATTCCTAATTACTACAATTTTTTAGAACTGGTAGTTTTGTTCTTTGTTTATTAAAAATGGTAAACTTCTGCATAAAAATCATAATATAATGAAAATATATAACATTTATATGTAATCTCTCTTAAGAAAATATGTATATCTCTAAAAAATTGCTGCAAAATTATGCCCATTCATCTTTTCAAAAACGTGAAGCAACATGTTTTAATGCTTTTTTTAAATATAATGTTTATGCTGGTATATAATTTATAATTAATAGGCATGCAAAAGGAATGTACCAGACATTAAAAAGAAAGTGCCATTGGGAATATGTTAATAACTATTGACATTCACGGTCAATGAATTTTATATTTGTTTAGTCTGTGGCTAATTAAACAAATGTTCAAAACCCCTACATATGATCTGATTCTGTAAATAATAAGCAGACCACAGCAAAACATGTATTTTGATACCAATAGATGTACAAGTTCATGTCCTGACCCTGGTAAAATAATTAATCTGCATCAATGTTTCATTTTTCTTCTATGTGCAATGGCTACTTAGGTATTTTTACACTGAACATGCTAAAAGCACTTCAGTGAGTTGAATACCATGATGCACTGTTAAGTAAGAAGATTAAGAGTGCAGCAGAAAAGAAGATAGCCTGTGTCCAGTTAGCTTCTTAGCTACACTGGCTTTGGCCAGGGCTTACTAGGTGTTGTATTTATGGTAAACCCCAGAGGGTACAAGGATTTCAAGCCTGTCTCATACATTCTCTAGCTACAGGTGGAGTATATCCTATATTTATTATTGATTTACCTCCTATCCCTTTTTTTTTCTCTTCAAGGAAATATTTGTCCTCCAGTAAAAAATGTGACATATGCATTGGTTTTTCAAACCTTTGATAAGGTTTTTCTTCAAGGGATTTTATTTTTGACCTTAAAGAGTGCAATACTTAAATCATAAAAATATATAAAAAGAAGCATGACTTCTTTCTCTGAATAATTATGAGAGTTGTTAATAAGAGGAGCTTCATTTTTCCAGGACTATTCCTTGAGGTGGTTTGAGTTTTGTTGTTTGGGTTTTTTTTGCCTGGAACTTGTAGTAAAATGTTTGAAAGCACTGTGAGCATAGATTTAACTACCAGTGTAGTTAACAGGCATAGAGTGAATTCGAAAGACTGATTTTCATTCCTCCAAAGGCAATGTCAGTTGCTCCATTTTTTTGAATGTACAGATCAATAGATATGACTTGGAATTTTTATTTTGTATTAAGTCATGAGTAACATTTCAAAAAGATCGATGTCTGGGTTTCACTTCTGTTCAGATATTCCCATGATGCAAAATGTAGCATGCAGATGTTTTTCATAGGTATCTTTCTTCAGTTTATCTTTGTGATTCAAGCATCTTGACACCTAAATGTAGTACATCTTTACTTAGAGCTCTGTAATAGTAGTCAGACAAAAGCTGAATGTAGCACTTTTCAAAAATTTTGCATCTTCACAGTGTAAGATTTGACAATTTTCACTATTTTTGTGGATAAACATAAATTATAATTATAATTTATCTGTCTTCCTTAATGCTGAGGTTTTAGTTGAAAGACTTTTTTTATTTTTCCTCAGAAAAAAATTGGTTTTGGAGCTCAGATTGTTCATATCTACTTACTGTCTTCTTTTTTAAATGGAGGAGGTGATACTATCTTCAAACTGACTCTACCATAATAAAGAAAATTAATTCATGCTTTCAATGGAAATATGTCTCCTTAGGCATATTATCACAGTCATGGCCAGATGTATGCATTATAACTTTAGCATTCAGTGAGGTATCTCTAGAAATTACAAAGATTGCTTAAAGGATGATTCCTTCACCGTTTTACTATATCTAATTTTGCACTGATTCATAAGGCCTTTCTTATGTTGCAGTTTATACGTTGACACAAATCCTCTGCATCCTAAGTTTGAGGCAGTAATAGGTCTTATGGTCTGGAGGAATCTGAAAATACACAGTAATCTTGATTGTTTTGGCCGTCAAGAAATGCAGACTTTCCTTTCAAATTCGGTTTTATCTGTAAAATGCAATCATAGGATTTATTCAGCTTACAACAAAAAAGAGATCAGAACACTCCTTTGGCAGTATGCTGGAAAAAGATGGAAAATTGCTATTTCCTATTCCTTTTCACATTCTTCTATATAAAATTGTTTAGTTAAATTGGGAGCCATATCCTAAAGACTCATTTTCTAGAGCTTGCATCAGATCCTGGCTAGCTTTGAATATGATCATAGAATCATGCTATAATGGGTTGGAGGAGGTGACAAAATTCACTGTCAGCCTGCCAAAATTGCTGATGCCACTTTTTGCTGGTGACCTCTTGTGATGAAAGTGGCATGTGAATCAAAGGAGTGGGATTTAAGACAGAAGAAAAATGCAAACCTCCTTATGTTTAATTACGACATTCATCTGCAGGCATAATAAAAGCTGAGGAAAGGTTCTTGTCTGCTAGTAGAAGGTACACTTCCTTTAGCATTTCTGCCTTTTTTTTATTTGTTTGTTGTTTTTTTTTTCCTGTCTTTTTGACATATTTTTTTCCCTTCAGAGCCAAAAAAAATAAAAAAAGCACCACCATTAGATATTTATGCCTATATATTTCTTACAGGTCCTTATGGGCAGAATTTCTTTAGTAACATCATTGTCACTGCCTAAAATGTGACTCATCACATGAGAAGCTTTATCTTGTAAGGTAGTGCTCAAAAGTATGTCTTTCACTTAAATGAGTACCCCCAATTAATCTCTGCAACTAGGGCCAAAAAGGAACAGACCCTCCAGAAAAGTAGCCACAAGACCTGCTTGGTGGATTGTCTGCCGAGGCTACATCACTGAAAGAATTACATGTCCTGCAGCCCCTCCAGGAAGACTACATAATCTCAAACCAGCAAGTTAGGTTCTCTTGAAGTACCTTTATGGGTAGGCAGTACTGGTTTGAAATGTGTAAGAGGTCACTCTTGTGTCAGAAGCAAACAACCTAAAAACCAGTGCTCTCATGCCACATGCAGCCCTTTAGTAACCTTATGCTGCTGAGGTCATAGTCCCATTTCTTTTCCCATTTTTCATCTCCATGAAGGAGAATAGATTGCTATAAAAGGGAATAAATTCTCTGCCTCAACATTTAGATGGGAAATTGCTTGTATGTGGTCTGCTGCATATTTCCCAGGAGAAGCCCTCTGTGTGTAAGGTACTTCAAGGGAGACTGAAGTAGTTCAAAATATGAAGTTCAAGTGCTAGAGTTTCTTAAAATATGCTTGTGCTGGTTTAAAACCAAGGGGGAACATTAGACCCGCTTAAGCTGCCCCCGCTTCCCCCTCTCTCCCCACTTCCAATAGTGGAGCAAACACTTTGAGAGACTAGAAGATGGAATCACAATTTGCTGAAAAATCGCAATAACCACAACAATAGGAATAAAAGAGTGTACAAAAGAGAGAGTGTTTTACCCACAAAAGGGTATTTACTACTAAACAAATAAAAATGCTTCCCAAGGAGAGTGCCCGATGTGGTTTGCACAAAGAAAGGTGAAAATGGAGACTGGCCCCTGCTGAAACCACGCCCTTGCCATGGTGTTATTGGTATAAAATGAAACACTGCTAGAAACTGTACAAGAAACCCTTGTCTCTCTAACAATGATGATGTGAGATGAACTCAAACATCATTCTGCACTTTTAAAATGTTTTGGCAAAAATTTTTTGCACCTGTTTACAGTAAGAAAGTTGACAAGGCCTCCTTTGCTGAATAGCTTCAGTAGGAGGCCCCAGGAGAAAAATAGGGAGGGGAGACAACCTTTTCCTTTGAAAGGTCTGACTCCTGGACTGGAGCCTGCATTTGCGTGTAGAGCTGCATGGACCACTGCCTTTGCACCAAAATTAAAAACTTTTACTGAAAACTACTGGACAAGCATTTTTTTCTGCCTGAAGGGTATTTACATCAAGAGCTTGAAAACTAAGTCACTTTGATAAAATTATTTTCCCTCAAATGTTAATAGGAGCAGTAAGATCCCTGAACCGTGCAAGCACACACTAAAATAGTAAGCTGTCGAAAATTTCAGTAAAATGTCAAGACTCCCAAAAAAGATGTGGTTCTTCTGCTTTGTTTTCTAGCCTTATAAAATAACATTAATCTAGAATGCTTCTTATTGTTAAAAAAATTGAAGTTGCGGTGTTGGTTTCAAAACCGCTGCTTTACATGTAACTTTATACTCAAAAAAAAAAAGCAAGGTTTTTTCTCTAGTAACTATATTCATGTGATTTCACAGCAGATTAGCTGGTTATCATTTACTTATTTAACCACTAATCATTGTTTCACTTACGTAGAATATCATGGATAACAAGGATGTTAGAGTGGTAGGAAAAGAATTTTATTCCCTTAAATAAAACTATAAGAAAACCTCGGTTGAGTTTGTCTTTCACACATGTGAGTGCATCAGGAAAAGGAAAGTTTATTGTAGGAAAAGAGATATTCTTGAACCACAACTGGATCTCAAATTTTGATAAGGTTTGTTTCTAAAGCCTTCATTTTGGAATTCAAAACCATTTAATGTGAGGTGAAAAGGAGCCCCCATAAAAAAAAAAAAGACTTTTTTTCTTTAAAAAAATCACAACACAATAGCAAAAAAACCCACAGCCAACCAACCATTCAAACCCAAAAATCAAATCAAATCAATGAAATAAGTATCTCTTGTTCAGAATATTTGCAATATATAATCTCATTCTTTGTGCCTGGTTTCTGACCAAGGTCATGTTAGCATTCCTCAATTATATTCTCTTTTAGGTGTAAAGTGGGGGTGCATGGGAAGAGAGAAGGAAATAGTTTCTTACACTGAAAAACATTTGAAGCTGATCAGGATAGAATTGAAATTTCATGTTCAGTATTTGTGGGCTTTTCAAGATTCCCATTCCAATAAAAAAGAGAAGTTTAAGAAACAGAAGCAAATCTGATAACTTAAGTGATGCAGTTCCCCTATTTTTTCCTTAATACTACTTTACTTCTCAATTACTTTAGTTATAAAAGCTTGACATATCTTCTTGAAGAGTGACTGTGGAGATGATGACGTGGCTTAATTTAGATGGAAAAGGATCCAGAGGTGCAAGACAGGTACCTGTGAGGAAGAGCAGAAATAAATGTGGAGGGAAAACATCTGTGGCCACTGTACTCTCTTGCAAGCAAATGATCACTGTGGGGAGGGGAGGAAGAAAAATTTATACATTGAGGGTCTTTCATACCAGCAATGTTAACACTTGTATATATTAACACTTCTATCTGAGGGAAATGGAAATAGAAATTTGGTTATAAATTGCATCTCTTCTGTAAAGCTGAAATTCATTGTGCTATCAAAAGAAGAAAAACTCTCAGAAGTGTGTAATGTATTCCTCTAAACCCATCATATTTTCTATGTACCCTCAGAGCTTCCTATTCCCACTGTAGTGGTGCTAAGCCTTATGTTCCTGCTAACATAAATATTTAAAGCATGCCACCAACACAAACTACCTCATCTAGTCAACAACATGGCAACAAACAGAACTGAATATTGCAGAAACAGCGCCTTAGCAAAGAAAAATCCCAGCACTTTAAACATGGAGGTAGTTTGATGCAGTAATTGATAAAGCACTGAACTGAGACTTGCCCCAGTTTCAGCCAGTCTGTCAAACATTCACATTTTTCCTTTTTGTTCTTTTCTCTCCTTAAAAGTAGTTACCATCTGAGGAGGCTTTTCCTGCCTTGCACAGGTCAAGACCAATCTTTTTTTTCCCAATTCTAGCTCTTTATTTTGCAACTTTTAAAGTTGTCATGATTGACAAATAAGTTGTTTGGATGGTGAAACCTCTGGTGGAAAGAATAGGAATTCTTATTATTTTTAATTCATTATTAATGGTACTTAACACTGCAGTTCCCTCTGATGAGATAGTGCATTATGAAAACATTCACTTTAGGCAAACATTAACTCTTTGTGCAAGTAGCGTGGCTCAGAAAAGTAGTGTCTAACTTAATTAAACTCTTCCAAGTCCTGTACTGGCTTCTGCTTTCTCTTTTCATCTTCTTTTAAGAGGGAGCAGTGAGAATATTCTAATGCAATTATCTAGTGAATGCTACCATAAGCTCAAATCCAGGACCTATCTTTGGTTCTGACCTCTGACAAAAAAGGATTCATATTAAAAGTTTCCACTCTTCTGCAGTACTAGGCTGAGCTTTAATAAAGATGAAAAGAAAGTATCCTCAACATCTCCTGTTGAATCAGTATAGATGTATCTATTATAAGATTAACACAAAATTAGAAGGAGCAAGGGTTAGCCCTGCACTTCCATCATTTGGGAAGGGCCTAGCAGATTGGTAACTTCTCTTGTAAAGATGGGAAATTTTATATAAACAATTTCATCTCCACTTGCTGGATAAAGTACATAAAATTTGTAGGAGTGAAAATCAAATGGAAACTTCTTTGAATAAGCCTTGACTCTAGAGTAGTCATGACCTGACTGGCCTGCAATTCATGAGGGTCTGGTGTTAATGATGGACTTGATTTAGCAACTCGTTTGATTCAATAAATAAAAGCCAGAAGAGTAATGACTCTAAAAGCAAGACAGGATCCACTTCTAGCTTCTTCTGGACCTCTCCTTTACAAGTATAACATTGATTACACTTCTGGTAAAATGTGGTCAGCTCCAGAAGAAGCAGTAGAGGTTAGTGTTTGCTAGAGTCACTTGTTAAACATTGAGATAGATTTAAAAAGAAGGGTATTTCATGACAAATAAAAGGTCTGTTATTGGCTTGGTTGAACTATTATATTCACTTTATATTTGCAGGAAGGGGTTTACTTATGTTTAGGTAATGTTATGAAGAATTCATATTCCCATTTTACTAATATTTTTTGGGGGCAATGTGAATGATAAGGTGTTCTTTATTTGCGAATTTTAAATTGATAGGTTGTTACTTGCACATTCTCTTCTAATGAAAAATAATTCATCGAATTGTAACTGTCCTATCCTACAGATAAGAAAATCCTATAACATCTATTGGAGCCTGCTAACCACAACAATATTTTTAAATTTACTTGATTTCTTTTCCTTTGAGTTGATTATCTCTTTAACCTCAATATTCCCACCTCTCCACAAAAGTGTCTTTCATTACTATCAAGGTTACCTCTATGCAGCTGTCACATAATTTAAGGAGAAGAGTAGTTTAACTTTCTTTAACTCAATGTGCTGAAGCAAGCTTGCACCCATTTGAAACAGCAGTCTGTCTCCCATGTCCCCACATAATATTGGAATGGTTCTTGTAGGCATAAAGACAGTTACTTGCTCCAGTGATTTTTCTACTTGCCGTCACCTGTCATGCTTTTTGAGTCTGGTCCCCCGAGATATGTGCATATGGATAACTTTTAAAAAGGTGAATTCTTCACTGAAATTGTAAATGAAAAAAAATTGGTGTAATTAGTTTTCTGTATAAAATTCATAATGGCCATAAATCTTTTAAAAACTGTGTCTTAAGTGTTAGGAGTTATGCTTGAACGTTATCAGACTGCAGTAGTGTTGGACAGAAACCTGGATAAAGAGATTCTAAAGGTGATATACTATATTTGGTGGTAAAACACAGTAAAACATTTGCTTTTCTAAATCCCTAGTACTTCTATTTAAGGAGGAAAAAAAATCTCTTAAAAGAATATCTGAAGAATTTAGAGGAATGATTAAAATAGAGCACTTCTCTTTCCCTTCCTGCATTAGACTTTGCTAATATATTTGATATCAGATTTAAGCTTGTTCTTGGAAAAATGAAAGTCCTTGCAGTTTAGGAAAATAGACTTATTTAGTATTTAAAAGCTCAATCAGTGCTGTACAAGCTGGAAAGAAGCCATTTCCTTTCTGTTATAGATTTAGCTCGGTTATGGCTCTCACTGCTACAAAACTGCCATTTCTTATTCAGATAAAATATGACTTCTTTCTCTCCCCAGCCATTAATCAAAAGCACTAGTAAGTTCATGATTAAGCATTTTATGAAGAACAGTAAATTTTATCAGGGAGAGAGAAGATTTATATTTCTTTTTAAAATTATAGTTTTTCCAGAGTTATAAAGCACCAGACTAGTAGTCACTTTTCCTTCAGATGAAATCCTGAAAAACTTCTTAGTTATAACAATCCTGTTTATTTACACATCTCTGTTTGCAGAGATCTTTAGCATTTCTCATTAGCAAAGACCTCATATTTTTAAGGGTAGCTGACTGATAGAGGGGGGCTAGAAGCTGTGAGCTCCAGGATAATCCCATTCTTCTATTTGTATGTGCATGTGAAAGAAGAGCATGGAGGATGGCATCTACTCACACTTCCAGTTACCCATATCTTTTGTATTCTCAACCTCTTTGTTTTGTGAGAAACATGCTTCTTAACTAGAAACTTACCCCCTTTTCACCGCCAACCTAATGTCAACCCAGAAAACCCATGGGTCTTGCTATCAGCCATATATAGTTATTAATTTTTACTTGTATAATGATCTGAAATTCCTTCCTTTATCATTTCCATTTTGCAAAATATATCTTAAATCTTCTAATTTCTCTCCTCACCTTGTTTACAATCACTAAACATTATATTCTTCCTTGGGTTCTTCATGTTGGTTCCTACCATGCCAGTACCAGAGACTCCTGAGATCCAGGATCACTTTATTCTGAGACTACTAGGCCTGCTCCTCCTGTCAGAGCACCAATGCTATGTCCTGTTTAAAATCACACCAGATGTTACAGCAGGTCTCCTTCATCTGCTTCCTCACTCTAATTTGTTTTCTATTGATCTTCTATAATCTTTTTACTTTTGGTCTGTCAAATCTGTCAGAGAGAAAGCAGCCTGTACAAGCTGATGGTTAAGTCTTTTTGGAATCTCAATTGGTGCTCTATTAGCAAAAGCAGCAGCAAATTCTGATAGTAAGTGGAGCCTCTTGCACTACTAATGTACAAAACAAATCACAGTCAGAGCTCTTCAGCTAGGTTTTTAGTTAAGAACTTTATTTAGAACAACAAGCAAAGGATGAAAATGGTCTTATGGACAGATATGTTTCGTCTGATAATTGAGCAAAACTGGTTTGTAGACCATGAGTTGAAAAGTCCTGCTATTTAACAATACACACATTGAGCAGTTTTGAAGGTAGTGCTACAACCCCAGCAAAAGATTGAGTGCATCCTTTCCATGTCAGTAATTTAGAGAGCTCTAATCTTTGATAAGAGCTAACTGTTAGATCTGCAAAGAGGTTTCATTGCTTACCTCCCGTTTAAGCCAATAAATATTGAATGGCTATTACCAGTATAAGGCACACAGAAATACCTTTCATGATTATAATCCTGAATGTTTAGGGTCCAGGCCTGGTGAATTTACAACCAAGTACTATAGATTTAGAGTTTCCTGCTGCAGTGTCTACTCTCCTGCTGCATACTATTTATAACTCTTAATGCATTAATTTATTCTAGTAGTTAACGTATGAGAAGGCACCTCTTGTGTCATCAAGGTCTCGCTTCCTTATTAAAGTTTATAGGTATGTATTGCGGTCTTCTGGAAGTTAATCAAACTTCATCTTAGACATTAGTAAAACTTTAGGTTTCCACTCTCCCATCTCAAGGTTTCTCTGAAAAGCTGTGTAGCCTGTAGTTAAATTGCTGATTTCTCCTGCTATTTTTCACAAATAACCAAACTCTGCTTTCAGCACTGCTCCTGCCTTAGTGGTGCCCTCAAGCACAAGTGATGGGACAATTTTCAGATAATTGCACCACTGTCAGCTGGACAAGAATGTACTTTTTTTCATATACTCTCAGCTGTCTGTGTTTTGACAGACAAAAAGAGGTAATAAACCCCACAAATATTTTCTAAATGTGCAAGTATGATCCCGTACTCACAGGAGAAGCAGCCTGTTTGTTACCATAATGTAATGACTTTACAGTTTCTTTTAACATAGACTGAAAATTACATTTTGCTGTTTCTAAGTAAAATAAGTAGTTCATACAGAACATGCAAACATTTCAATATAGATGTTTCTTAAGGTTTTTTTTCAGAGGAGCAAGCAGATTTTGCTGTACTACTATGTAACAGAAAAACATGAGATAAATATGTCCTACAGGATGAGCTACACAGGGGAGTTTATGCATTCCCATTAGATTCAGCAGTCTAATTGCATGCAAAGATAAAAATGGCTTTGAGGTGCTTACTGCCTACAGAATCTGCCAAGAAACTGTTCTTCATTAATAGAAAAATACAATAACCTCAGCCACCTACTATGCTTTACCCTTTGATAAATAGCAGGCTCCAAATAATCTGCCACTTTCTTGCCAACTCTTTTTGTATTATTAATTGTTTCTTAATCCTGTCTTGTATTTTGTTTGCTCTATTTATGTTGATTCACTCTTTGTCACACACCTGTCCAATGAATTTAAAAATGGAAAAGTGGAAAAGAATTTTGACAATAAACTCTGTATTAAAAAAACTCCATATGATCATCTAAATGTAACATGTTTATTCTCATGTCTTTTCTTTGTCTTAAAGCAGTGCAGAGACTGAGATTCATCCCAACTATCTGAAGGGGGAGCAGTAGGCCTCCTGAAGGGAGATTGGGCTCGTTTATGCCTTTCTTCTCACATTATGAAAGACATCAGGACAAATGAATTCTTGAGGTGGACAATGCAGATGAGTGTCTGACATGGTCTCTTAGAGGTCTTGTAGCAAAGCCACAAGAATGTAAATATAGATATTTCTTCTCTAACAGATGGACAAATTTCGTTCAGTGATGCATGATAACTCTATAATAAGTCATAGCACAGAAGGCTTGATACTGCAGTAGCACTTAGGGATGAGAGTGTCCTTCTCTATTTCCTTCTCATCTTGGAAGATATACAGCTTTTCTGTGTTCTATACTGAGTCACTAAGTCCTGCTCTTAGCATAATTTGCAGTGTAGAGTTCTCCTGCACCATCTTCTTATGGCTTTTCCTTTCTGTAAATGGAAGATCACAGTTGCTCTTCAATATTTTGCTACCTTTGCAAAGGTAATTCAAAGTATAATGTAGAGGAGTGGTTGGGGTGAGATGTCTGTCTTTTTCCTGTACTTTTATTTGGGAAAAGACTGACAGTTAATCATAGAATCACAGAATGGCCTGGGTTGGAAGGACACTTAATAATCATATAATTCCAATCGCCTGCCATGGACAGGGGCATCTTCCACTAGGCCAGCTTCCTCGAAGTCCCCTCCAACCTGGTCTTAAACACTTCCAGGGGTGGGGCATCCACAACATCTCTGGTCAACTTGTTCCAGTGTTCCATCCCTCTGATCATCTTCATGACCCACATCTGGACTTGTTGCAGTAGATCCGCATCCTGCTGGTCACATATCTTTTAGTGCAGGGTACAATTGGCTTTCTGGACTCAAGTATGTGATGACAAGGCATGTCAAGCTTCTATTCAACCAACATCTCTCAGTCCTTTTGACCGGGTCTGATCTCAATCCATTTCTCACCCAGCCTGCATTAGTGATTGGGAGTGCTCTGACCCAGGTGCAAGACCTTGCATTTGGCCTTGTTGACCTTCATTGGATTCTCACAGGACCATGTCTCAAGCCTGTCAAAGTCTTCTGGATACATCCCTTCCTTTGTGGAGGTTAACCTCACCACTCAGCTTGGTGTTGTTGGCAAATTTGCTGAGGGTTCACTCAATCCCACTTACCATGTTCCTAACAAAGATGTTGTAGGTCCCAACACCAACCCCTGAGGAATGCCACTCTTGGGAGGAAAGGGTTAAAAGTGGAAGAAGGGAGAGGAGGATGGTAGATTTTCTTAAGTGGCCTTGCAGCTGCAAATGCCAAGGCATGGAGAATAAGGGTGGGGATATTTTATGTCTATTGCTGTTTATTCTCTGTCTGTTTTGAGAAGTAGAATTTCTGTGTAGAGATAATGTAGGTGTTTTGAGAGACTTGGAGGCACTCTCACAGACATGCATGAGCTCCCTATTCTGGGAGAAAGATCAACGCTCAGAGATCATAAAAAGCATGGGGGAGGTCACAGCATGCTGGCAAATTACATGTGCAGGGGCTAGTAAACTAGTGCAAAGAGCAGCCCCACCTTTTGCTAGGATGGACTAAGCTTGGTGTTGCCTGCATTCCCTCTTGTATGTCTCTGCTGGGGTGTCATTTAGGGATCCTCTTGTTAGCGAGGTTAGGAAATAAATGTACTCTTTACATTACAACTGTGGCTTTGTGGTTGTTCTGGCTTCCTGCCTGTCAACTCACAGAGTCATTCATCACTGATCTCTACTTGGACATTGAGCTGTTGACCACAACTCTTTGAAATTGGTCATCCAGTCAGTTCCTTATCCACCAGCGGGTCAATCCATCAAATGTAAATTTACATTTCTCCAGTTCAAAGAAAAGGATATAATATAGAACAGTGTCAAATTCTTTACATAAGTCCAGGTGGATGACATCCGTTGCTTTTCCCTTATTCACCAAATCCACAACTCCATCATAGAGGGCCACCAAATTTGTCAGGAGCAATTTACCCTGAGAGAAGTCATGTTGGGTGTCACCAGTCACATCCTTATTTCCCATGTTCCTTAGTACAGTTTCAAGGACAGTCTGCTACATAAACTTGCCGGGCATAGAAGTGAGACTGACCAGCCTGTAGTTTCCTGGGTCTTCCTTTCCTAAGGTAGACAGAGAAAATCTTAAAACGGCTCCTAGCTTTGGATGTTATATTAATCTAAAGAATTATTATAATCTGGACACCAGGCATGGTTACTGGATATATGCAATACAAATGGGGGGAAAATGTTGGATTACGATCTATCAGAAAAGTTGCTAAAATTGGATTTTAGTTCTTCAAGGAGGTGGATTTATTCCATGTTGTCATAGCAAAGCTGTGAGTTAGGATGAGAGCACGTTAGATGATTGAATTTGCTGGTCTTACATTATAGACATAGGGATGGGTTGAGGTTATTGCTGGGATATTCTCTCTCCTTACTCCTATTAGGAACTGACATACATCACTATTACTTCCTCAGGTGCAGAAGTCAGCACAGCTTGGTGTGGGAAGGGTAACTGACAGTGCCATGCCATCTTAGATGACTGCCTCGTTTGCTTATGTGGCTCTCAATTGGCTGCCTGCCTTAGAGTGCCTAAATATGATTGTCTGTGACATGAGCTAAAAACAACCCCATAATATTCAGTCATGTTTTGTCACTTATCTTCTCATTTGACCAGCTATTCGAAAGTCACCATATCTCTTAATAGGTCCATACTTCCTCACGCTAATGTGCCGAATACATACCAGAAACTCAAAAATACCTGAAATCCGTGTGGTCAGAAAATGCAGAGCTCAGTTTATGATCCAAAATATATAAAGGACATTGTGATTTTACAGGATGTACAAATATTTATTCAGCTTCTGAAGAAACAAATTAAACATGACCTCTGCTAAAATGAGTTAATGGTATAAAAGTTAGTCAAAGAGGCAGCGTATTTTTGTAAATTCAAGAAATATATGCATGTGTGGAAAAATTAATGAAGTGTTCTCACTTGAATTTAACAGAGACTGAGTTGAAGAGAATATGTTATGCTCCATGCATGAGTTGAACATGGTATGAATGATTAAAAGGGGAATAGAAGTAGCAATTAAATAAGCTATTGAAAATGAGACTGCAAAGACTGGAAGAGCCAAGAGGCTATTTGGATATTCAGTATAAAAAATCCAAGATGAGAGAGCGATTTCCACAGAATTTTGAAGGTAAAAATAATGAGACATTTACATATTTGTGAAGGGAGAATTTCTATAGAGAAAGATCTATAGACAACATGATAATTATACATGGCTGCACTTTAGGGCAAACAGGTAAATGTGACTTGATGTCAGAGTCAAGGTGGATGCAGATGCCCCAAAGTCTGCTGGTGAGAAAAAGGGGAATAAATTTCTTCATCTTCTCACTTTCGTACAGTGGCATCTTAATCGTGGAATATATCTTAAATTTAAAGGCCATCCCTCCATTTCTGCTGTGGTTTAGACCCATGGTGAGTGGGCTCTCACACTGTTTTGGAGTTGTTTAATTGTTCATTAAATGTCTTCCTGGGAATAAAAACAAATTAAGCAAATAAAACAATTTATTTCCCTGTGGATTCTGTTTCATTCTATGAAGCCATAAATTCAGGAGCTGTGTCCTTTCTGTCTTCTATATAGTTTCTTCTTGCAGTGTTTTTACTGACTAGAAGTATGACTGTGTGTATATATTTTTAATGATTTGCAATAATCCCATAGGATTTGTGAATCAAGGACTGTACAGTGTTCATGATGAGAATTTGTATTTGGATAGGAGCATAAGTCTTGCAGTCCCTTGGGATAAGAAATTTTATAGCATTTCTTCATATAACTTTATTTATTCAAAAGGAAAAGTTTTAAATTGCTTGAAAGATATTTTGAGAAGAAAATCATTAAGCAAGATACATAGTTTTCTAGAGAAACTGACAATAAACAGAGGGAAAATTTGCTGCATTTTTGAAAGCAAGATAGTGGAGCAGTTACTGAGTTATAAACAGAAGTAGACTCAAATATATTAGGGTCTTAAACAAAACATATTTCAAAAATACTAAATTCAATTTTCAACCGTGCAACCAATCATTCAAATTATACCTATTGTGAAGGAAACAAAGTCCTTGCCTTCAAATCCGTGCAAAGTGAAAAATTTCAAAGAACAAATCCCAGTGGATTTGTGTTTCTGCAACATTTATTTCACATTTTCACCATTTACTGGTTTAGAACATTTTTAATACTCTTCAGTTTATAAAAGGTTCACAAGAGGTTAATAGGAGTTCTTAGTAGAAGAACCCTTTTAGGAATGGATGAATTCTTACCCATTGTCCTGAGACAGAAGGGTGGTTTGAATGAAGTGCCACATCATTAAGTCTGTCCTTGTCAAATCTATTTTATTTATTGTTAAGGCCACTGTCAGATGGAGAAGACTTCACATGGCATTGTATTGCATATACCATATATATTGAGTACTATATTTACAGTGGTTTACATCTCCCAGCTAAGCAATTTGTTAGAATGCTGCTGATCGCATGCTGAATTTCTTTTCTTTTTGATTGAACTTGGATGGCGGTATGTCTTAATTCAGTTTCACAGTAGAATTTTGGCTATTTTTTTCAACAAGAAACAATGAAAAAATATTAATTTGAACAAATATTTTGTAGAACTCTTCCTTATAACTATGCCGCAAATTTGAAGAGACAAGCCTAGTCATCTTCCATCTTTGGTGCACCTCTGGGGGTGTGTAAACTTCCTAGTTTATATGGGTAGCACAAACCTGTTGGAGCTTGCAATGGTAAAAAATCAGAATTAAGCTGTAAAGAAGTAGTGTAGGAGGGGAAAAAAACTGAAGAAAAAAACTGTATCGTTTAAGAGCATTGCCTTGCAGCAACTTGTGCTCTAAGAATGCCTGCCTTGCAAGTAGGGGTGAGGAGAAAGACTTCATCTCTGTGACCTCTCCCAAATGCATAGGATGGCTGAGTTAGACTGGAAGAGGTACTGCAACTGAGGACAGATGGCAACAAGCTGTGCCTTGTCAGATTAGACACTCCACTGGTGCCACTCTGCAGTCTCAGGCCTGGGAGAGCAGGGGGGGCTGCTGGGAGACGCTGTGCAGCTCTGCACAGCTGTAGCTGTGCTGCGGGGCAGGAGGTGGCACCAAGGACACGCAGCACATCTGAGAATTCTGAGTGCTTTACAACTTCTGTCTTGTGGCTGCTGCTCACATCAGCTTCAAGAACAGGCATTTTAATACAGGAAGGGGGAGAGCTTCTGCTTTAATTGGCTTTTAGATGGGCAAAATACATGTGAGGCAGCCATTTAAGGGACTCAGGACTTCTAGGACAGCAGCATGACCAGTTTGAAATCATGGTGAAACCATAGCAGGAACGAGTCTTGTTGAGACTTTGAGGAAGAGAATTGGCTTAGAGTTAGTAGGGAATTTTCCACAGGAAAGGCTTTTTGCATGAGAATGTGTTGCTTCAACAAAACTGAACTTTTCCTGAAAAAGCACATGCAGAATCTGACAGGAAATACTATTTAATCAAGAGAATTTTTTTTAATCAAAAAAAGAGTAGAAGAGAGACTTAAATGGCAAATAGACTATGCCAATATGAATTTAGTATTTTCTTTCAAATGGGTTAATCTCCTTGAGTTATGATATGGAATTTTAAGAAAAGTATCTTCAGCTATAGAATTGAATTGATTAAGAGAAGATGGAAGCTATTTCTGTGGGAAATACGTGCCAGCTGACCATCAGACATCCTCATGGATGAGGTTGATAATACTTTATGTAAGAGTAGCTGGTTTTCAGTGCTCCTTTCTCCTCAGGTGTAAAAATTCTTCATGTACTATTCTATTTTCTAATACTGAACAATAATGTTTCTTTTCTGAAGGTATTGCTCACTATGACATTCAGTAATAATAGTCCTACATGCAATCTTTTATACCTAACTGCTCTAGTCCTTTCATTTTTGAGCCTCACTACTTTCTTGGAAAGTTGTTATTTGTTCTACTTATAAATGATTTTGTATTTGCCAATGTAAGCATAAAAGAGTCCAAGTCTGAGCTAAGAAATAAAAATGAATTGAATATCCCTACCTTTTAGGATATGTCCCAAGGCAGTAAATTAGCTAATTGCTAAAAGCTTCTTTCAGAGCTCTGCAGCCTCCAAATTTACAATAAAACCCCAAGGCGAACTCAGGTCAAACAAATAATACTGCAAACATAGCATTCCCATTGTTCTGCTTTAATTTGAGGTTTAAGTTACATGGACCATTGCATCAAGCTGTTAGAACATCATGAAAAGTTTTCCCGGAATCAGAAGAGGAAAGTGCTTCCAGGGGATGATAAACAATCTTTGGTTGGGATTTATAGGATATACTTGTTTAGAATTTCTGTAATTTTGCATTTTTTCAGCTACCCAATACAATTGATACAAAGAGTAGCAGAACAGCATTGATTGCAATAACAAAGTGATAATGGTTTTAGCCTTTTTTATGATATGGACATGTTGCCTGTCTTTAGTTCACCACAGTAATTTTTTTATGCTGGCCTGTTTAGACAAATCTGACAAAAACTAAGAGGTATAAAACTCTCAGGATGTTAGAGAGAGGTCTGAATTTGTGCTCCTGCTGATGTTGCAGGTAGATGTTGTCTGTGAACTGATCAAAGGGAAATCAGCCAGCCAAGAAATCTATGAATAGTTATTTTTATGCCCATAGCTCTGAACCAACCAACTGCATGGCAGATTGTGCTTTGTCAAAGTGGTAGGGCAGGAGGCAGGACAGAATATCTAGAGGATGAAAGGAAAGTATAATTTTTTGTTCCTTGGGAGAGGTGCTGTGTTACACACACTCAGTGTTCACTGAGGTTTGCTATTACTCCACAGAAAATAACTTGGGAGTCAAGTGATGGCCACACCTTCCCTCCCACCCCCCCATTGAAATATACATATTTTTTTATTTAGAAATATTTTTAGGACTTTCATCATGTGTCTAATATCTTTATAATAGTTTAGGCTTTGGAGTGAGTGCTGTGTCATCAATGCTCAATCATACTGATTCCATTTTATAAAATCACATCTACATTTTGGAAAGAGAAAAGAAACCCTGAAAGACAAATAAATACATCTAATATAAAGTACATCCCAATACTGTATTTCATGTTTCATTAATTTATTTTGAATGAACCTCACCAGTTGTTTTTTGATTCTACCTTGATAACCGTCTGCCATAATTCTAGAGAATTTCTGCTGAATGTTCAAAATTCTTTGTGTTTGAGACCTCAAGCCTGAAAAATACAGATTTTTTTCAGTGTTAATTTCATTGCCCTTGAAGTAAAGTAAAAAAGCAGAAAAGTAGAAGAACTTAGTAATTGAAGTATAGGGCAGAGAAAACAGCCTATGTTATGATGGGTAATGATGGGTAATGGTGATTATGATGGCTAAATCTCTTGACTTTGCTTCTTCAGTCATAGAAGACTTTTTTTCTTTTAAAAGAGATGGAATCAAATAGCTTAAGATTTAAAGACTCACACTTTCTTACGATGTGCTGTGGATTGAAACATATTTGGAGCCTGACACTCCTTCTCAGATGAAATTTAAATGAAGACAACCTTCTTTGAAGATAGTGGAAGAGTTCCAGTGCAAAATTGGCTCCATTGTGAGGGTAATCAGGCCAGTCAGTGGCAATAGGAGAAAGATGATGGCAGTTTTACCCATGGGAAGTATATATAGTTGCTTTAGTCTCTGCAGGATGTCTCTCTATGCACTTCAAAAGGTGCAGTCAATAGAATAAATACCTTGGTCACATTCTGAAAATTACACTTACAAAAGGCAGTTATTAGTGGTTTGAGTTTCTAGTGTTCAGAGCATTTAAAGGTGAGGTATGCAGCCCTGCATACTGAGATCCCATGGATGGCAGATAGACATAAAATGTTTTCTCACTTATGTTAGTGAGAGAAAGAGAATGTAAGATGAGGAAAAAATCAGTCTTGCTAAGTTTGGAGACAGCTTTGCTTTGGTCTCTCAAGTAATTCTGTTTGAAAAATGATTATTACCATTTTTTAATGTGAGACGAGTAGCGGTCTTGCATTTAAATCGTGTTCCTCAGCATTAAGGGTTTCAGATAGGTTTCTCAATATTCCTTGTTTTGTGTGAATAGGGTAATTACTCTGCTTCCTCATCTAAAAAAAATCTGTATATTTCCAATTTGTCACCATTAAAAATTCAGTTATCACTAGAAAAGTATTTGATGTTCTATCTTCTGTCAGGCTCTCTTTTCTACCTAAGCTCTGCACAGTGCAGGAATAGGTTTGGGTGAGTAAAAACAGTAGTAATACTTTCTTCCTTAAAACTGAATTGTCTAGTTCCTACCCCAGTAGCATGTGGTTCATTTGCAGAAAACCTGGTAAGCTGGGGTCTGTCCACAGCAATGCACCAATATTCAGAATATCTGTGGTGGAATTAGGCTAGGTAAGTTACTGGAAGCAGTAAAATTTAGCAGACTTTGCTGCAGGAAACACAGATGCATAGACAACTGCAATCTTCTGCCTTGGACGTTACTCTGGATGTGCACCCATAAGGAACACTGGTTCACCTGGTGTCAAAAAGCTCTATCTCATCTGGTTTCCACCACATCCTTGTCCTTGAGGCTAGTACACTATTTGCCTAGTCAGAATTCTACTCATAGTTACACCTGTGATGTTTACTTATAAATGCCAAGAAATTATGATGTTTCGCAGTAGTGAGAAAATGTTTACAAAGATATTCTTAAAGTATTGCTTTTAGGGAACTAATGGGAAATTGTGAAATGCAAATTTCAAACAAGTATGATTCAATGAACCAGAAACAAAGTAGCTGCCACTTAATGTCATTAACACATGCAGAAATGCCTGATTTATTAACATCTTCAGACAGAAAAAAATACTAGGCTTAAACAAAAGCTGACTTTGAATTAGAGTGTCCAAATACATGCAGGAAATATTGCTTGATTTTATAAATTCTAGCAGACTTAACATGTTCATATTTTACACCGAGAAACAGGGAGGTTTTCTTCAGTCTCTCAGAGTGGCAGCCTACCCTGGAGAGGGATGCCCACTATGTACACACTACTTTAGAAATCTATTGAAACAAACTGGATGCTCCTTACATGGGAGTGCAATGCCACCAGTGTAACTGTGCCACTTTTTCCTCTTCCTAAAGCAATCAGTCATATTTCCATTGACTCATAGGTGCTGCAACAAAAACTGATACTGTTTCTGATCATCAGGCAACATGGGGAATGCTTCTATGCTGGTCATGCACATATTTTTATTCCCTTCTCTGCCTGGTGTGTATTTCTAGGGAGAAAATCAGGCCTTTTTGCGTCATTACAATCTAAATGATTATCTGCTCTTTTTTATAGCTCAGTGGAGTGAAGGACTTCAAAAAGATGTAAAAGAATGACATAAGAACTTGAGATTATAAATTCTGTGTGGCTTGCCAAAGGTCATTTATGTCTGATTGAGGTTTGAGACATATCTGCATAAAACAATGGCAACATATAACCCAAGTATTGCAATATCAGTTGTTATACACTCGGAAATACACAGACTGCTGTGTTTGACTGTTTCTTGGAGTTTCTGTAAGGGTTCACTTGGGATATTGAACTCAATAGGATAGTAGCAGCCATGGAAATTATGAAATTCTGTGTTCTTTTTTAAAAAAATGTAGGTGCCAAGGAAAAACTTATCCTGATTTATGCTGCATGCTCTATTTTCCTTCTTTGAAGTGTCATAGAAAAGCCATGGAAAAAATGAAGTGTAGGGATGGAGGCAAATGCAGAACAGAAAAGCAAAGCTATTAAATGAGTTTTGAGATTAAACAAAGTATTTCATCATGGAGAGAGATTAACAGCATTTTCAAGTCACTTAAACTTGGATTTACTTTGCTCTTGCATATGCCTTAAATCAAGTAGAACAGTTAGTAAACAACTTCAAGCATTTCTTTATGAGCTTCAGAAGTCGTAAATGCGTGTCAATGAATAAATGCAAATATTTGGAACAGAAACTAGGGTCTGCTTCTGTTGAGGTCACTTGCAGAACCCCAAACTGACTGTTCAGGGTGAGGAACCTGCTCTGTAAATTAGGCATTGTCTAGCACATCCTTGGGGTTGAAACAGCTGCTTCAGAAAGAGTATCATGTTCAAAAGCTGGAACTATAGAATAACGAAGGGGCTTCTTTAGGTTATGTCATCCAATCCCTGCTCAAATCAGGGATGGCCTAAGGCATCTCCTCATGACCTTGTCTAGTCAAGTTTTGAATTCAAGTTTCAAGGAGGAACATTAATCAGCTGGGTAAGCTGTTATTGTGGCTGATCACTTACATTGTGCATTTTTTTCCTAATACCTGTGTCTGCCAACCTATCACCCATCACCTTATTGCTGTGCAGCACCAAGGACTGTCTGACTCCATCGTCTCACTGCCTTGTTAAGCAGCATCTCCAGCTAGGACACCATTTGCCTTCTCCTGAAAACGGAATAAACTTGGCTCTCAGCTTCACTCTGAATGCCATGAACTTCAGCCCACTGTCCATCTGGCTGGCCTCTGCTAAGCTCACTTTAGTGTCACATCTCTGTATTCCTCCTCAAGTTTCTGTTATGCACAAAGGGCAGGAGATGTTGCTGGGTATGCTTGCAACTTCCTCTCACTGAAGGTAAGGACCAGGAGAGAAATTAACAGAGAAGGGTACATAAAGCATCTCTTCCTGCCTGTTTCTACTGCATAGTGCAAGAATTTTGCAGCATAAGAAATGGTACATCTGCAACATAGGTACTTTTATAATTTCAAATCAAACTGTTTTAAAACTGAGTTGCAATAATTTGTCTGAATGACTGAGGACAAATGAGGTTGCTAGGAAGCCAAATGTTTTTTATCCAGGGAGTTCAGAGGGAGGAACGGATTTAGACCCAGCTGTGTAAAAGTATGAAATACTTATCCAAGACACTTACATAATCATAATTCTGCCCTACTTAATTTACAAAGAAAGATCAAGTGTACTGGTTAAACCCCTTGTTTTAACAAGAGTTCACAAACAGTAAAATGTCATGGGCAGAGGTATAGGGTTTTGTGTGATGGCAGAACACAAGTTAAGGTTCTACTCTAAGTAGAATTCCTTGTTATAAAAAAAATTATCCCAAATCTTCACACACAGATTTTGTGCAGTATTTCAGTGTGTTATAGCTAAAGGTCATGTAGCCATGTGAATATTGAACTTTGCCTCCTATGACACTCTCAAAGCCAAGAGCTCCATGGCAAAGGCCATCAGGAATCTCTTCATGCTGTTTTGCAAAATAGGTTCATTGTCTTAACCTGCTGAAACCTCAGATGTAAATTTCAGTTTCCTCTTCACTCTCTTACTACATGCAAAATGCTTCAAGAAGCAGAAACTCCAAATTGATAGGAAAAGCTTTTCTTTCACTAAAGTGGTGTGCTTTACCAGGGAAAAGAGAAATAGTGCTTATAAACTCACATTCTACAAATTAGGCTTATAGATAGCTGTTGTATTACACCTCACATCACCAATATAGATTTGCAACCTTCATTTTAATATATATTTTGTGGGTTGCGTGAAATCTCCAAAGTGATTGAAATTTATATTGAACTGATTAAACATTTCTCCCTTTCTCCCTACATTGTTTACAAAAGGTCAATGTGTATATTAACAAAATTCTCCTGAAAATTCAGAATGATGAAAAGCAAAGCCTGCATGCAGAGAGATAAGCAATCAAACACAGCATACAAATTAAACAAAGGACCCTTCTTGTTTTATAAACTGCCCTTTTATTGCATTAGTAAATACTTTATTTTCTTTTCTCCCCTTGGGCAGTCTTGTATCTCTTCAAATTATTAACATTAGAGAAGATATGAAAATTATAATCCAAGGGTTATTAAAACCAAGTTATAACATTCTGAACTCCTGAAACAAGATATTTCATAGTCTATTATGGGACAGAACAGTTAAAATTAATGTTTTTAAATCAGCTTGATGTTACAGCTAAGTAGATATTGGTTAATGTTTCAGAAGTTCTGGATGCAGAAAGAGATTTAAGTACTGTGATGCACATGCCTTCACAGGACCTACACTAAGACTCACAAGCACATGGCAAGGGCCAGGTGCCTAAATAGGCCAACAGCTTGTGCCATACAGTAGGAGCTTGCTGAAATTCTGCCTTACCTGAGTTTCAGTACTGAGGAAATGCATTTGGGCACGACTGTCTGGATCATCCCTGGCTCCTTTAGTGCAAACCAAAGGGATATTATCCTTGGCATGTAAGAGATTCATTGCAGTCTGTTTAAGGTCTGTGCACTCCTTGGTACTGTGTGTTCTGGACGCAACTACTGTGTTATAGAAGGGCACAAGTACAGACAGGGTAGGCAGAAGTGGTGATTTTCATCTCTTTTGGTAAGTCTGAACTATTATGCAGCTGGGAACACAAGATTCAAGGGACAATATAAGAAGACATGCATGAGGGAACATGCTTTTGCATTAATGTTAGGGTGCATAATGGGGAAAGGGCTGGAGCCACTCCAAAGTCCTTGCTCCTAAGGATATTTTATGCCTTTTAAACCAATCAGTTACTGAACATATACTTGTTCAGTTCCCATATACTTGTGAGAACAGAGTTTGGTAACCACATCATTCTTTTGGGGGCTGTGGACGTACCCTAGCCTTACTTATCTGGCGACAAGTCTCTGATATCTGGAAAGCTCAGGTGTCCTGCTCTCTAGAGGAAAGTTTTGGGCTAGGACATCATGTTGGCAGCACTTTTTCCGCTTATGTCTGTGTATTTAGTGGGGACAGCTGAAACAGGATTTCTATCAGACTGGGATACTTAGCTTTTGATCCCCAAACAAGCCTGCATGTGAAAGAGGGAGTACATCTGTCATCAGATAGGAAACCAAAGGTGTGGATCATAAACATTAGCAACAGTTGAAGTATTCAGAATTTTCCTAAGGTATGACGCTAGTAGTTTGTGTTTTTCAGATAGTTGCTTCTATACCAGGAAATTTTCACTCAGTACTTATATGCTGAGGATTTTTTTAGTTACAAACAATGGAGTTGCTTTCTTTCATCCTTAGGAATATGAAGAATAATGTAAGGAACACTATTCTCCAGTTGTGAAAGAGTGTTGTGGAAATACATGCTGCAAACTGAGGTGGAAAACTATCATGTTTCAAGTGGTATGTTAAGTTTGGATTAGATAAGTGTATTAAATTCATATAGGCTTGCTCCTTGTTTCTTTGTAACAGTAGGAGCAACAGGGATGATAAAAATATTAGCAAATCAACAGTGTTACCAGAACTCTTCTTCTAAACGATGAATATTTAAGTGTCATCTGGGATTGCTCCAGCTATGACACATAACCAAATGCCATTCCTTTCCATTTATTACAAGAACAGTACAGCTATGAGGCAGGAAAAGATAACCAAGAGCATTTGGCTGTTCAGAGAATTTCTAACACCAGACTGAAAATTCAGCTAACTCCTCAGATGTCATGGTTATGCATTTACTTCCCCTTAGCTCCATTCTGACAATTCTGATTGGTTTCAGCAAGACCTGGAAGCTGACACCATTGATGTGGGTGAAACAGTACTATATTCTGACCATGTAAGTAAAAGAATTGCAAATTAAAGTAAGACAAGTGCGAAGAGCATCATGAACATCAGAATCATTCATATCAGTTACAACTTATCTTTCCAGTCACAGTGGTTCACTGTCATTTTTCTCACATGCCATGTTTGTGCTTATTTTACAAAGCCAAGCACGCCTTCATGCTTGTATTTTTGTTAAGCTACTAATCAGTGTTTTGTATTGCAAGAAATTAGCTCATTTCTGGGCTTTATTTATTCATTTATTTGTACGACCATTTTTATGGGCAGATCTTCTTGATGATGATGAAGTTTATTCATTCCCTAAGGAGTATTGAAAGGATGTTTCTTCCATCTACAAAAGTCTGCCAAAATACACAGTGGTTTTGATTGCTCAGGTTGCTGATGGTTGTCACACCACTCCTGACCACTCTGCTCTTCCTTCTTATGGTTCTTCTGTTCCTCACCTTATCTAATATTCCATAGATACTGTTGATTTTGACTTGTCCTGTCCTGTTTCAGACTATGATTCTTTAACAATGAGAAAGATGACACTTGTTTTCGTTCAGTCTGGATTTACATTGTTTGATTATTTAAACATTTTATTATCACTTATGAAGGTTGTAAAGAAATTTTCTTTGTCTTCTATTTCCTCTTTTCTCTCATTCTGATTAATGTTTCAATTCCTGCCTCTCATTTTCTGTCAATGGCTATAATTCCTCCTCTTTTTTCTCATGAAAAAAGAGTACAAAACTGGTCTGCTAATGCTAGAGAAGTGGAGAAAATTCTGTATAAACTGAAATATAAAAAAGCTGGCATTAAAAATGTACCGCACTGCAATGCCCCTTCCTTCAGTCATGCATCATGACATTTCAGTTTGCACTAGCTCAGAATGTTTGGATGAGATAAAGTGAGCTGAAATGGTGAAAATGAGTAGTTCCATCTTGTCTGCAGTGAAAATATGATGACAGTAATCTTACAGTCTTCCTCAGCAATACGACTAATTAATTGTTATACTTTCTGATTACAATAGTTTATCCAAAATAAAAATTGAGAGAAACAAAAATACCACTTCTTAAGTTTCCTCCCACCTATTTTTTTTTTTTTTTTTTGTTCAAAAGGAACTTTTAGAAATGTTGAAGAAAATTGATGAAAATCATTAACTCCATGTCAATGCTCTTAAGAATTATTTTGCAGTTAATTAAAATCACCTTTATTCTTCAATCTCTTAAATGAAGATGCTTGTATAGGGTTTTAACAAACATTAAAGAGGAGAACTGAATTTACACTCTTGATATGTTTGCCTTACTGTTTTGAGTATTTAACATTCAGCCCATAAAATAGAAGCAAGTGACTGATCAATAGCAGGATATCTAGTGTAAAGCTTTATTTTTAAAATTAGCAATAACATTTACTGGAAATTATCTGTCATAGAGTTAAGGAGAAAATTCTTGCAAGCTTCAGATTTCACTGGGATAATAGAGAAATACAAATCACTTTGTCCTTAAGCCCAAATTTGCAAGTTGTAGGACACTGGTCATAGCATTTATCATGTATTTGTTAATAGACATTTTTCGGTAGATAAGAATGTTCATAGCAAAAGGCAATTTAACCCAATATCCTGCCATTGAGAATAACCAGAAGAGGATGCCCAGGAAAACTTGTATGAAGAGTGAAAGTAGAAATAACATCAGTATTTCCCCTGATCATATCTCAGGTTCTAATTTTTTTAGATCTAGCCAAATGTAATTCCTGTGCAATTACTGATCCTTGGTGGTTTTTCCCTCAGGAATCTCTCCAGTCTTTCACTGAAAATATTTAACTTGTGCAAATGTTTAAAATGATGCTCTCCTTCATTTAGATTCTAAAACTGAATAAATATAAATCAATTGAAGAGGTGAAGGTTTTCATAAACATGGGAAGAGCAGAAATATAAAACTCAATATATATACCTTTTTCTCTTCTTTCATTTCAGATTATCTTCCAGCAAAATCTGCAGTACACATTTCTTTGGATTCATTGGAATCCATGACAATTAGAAACTAAGGAATAATTTTGTTGTTTATATCATACTGGAGAATTTGGAGAGACTTGGTAATGTTTCCATTGTTCAGGGTGTCTTGGCATTTGTAGTAAAAGAAAATTCAAGCCAGATATTTTTCAAAGATAGTTTTAAAATTATGATTTTTACTTGCAACCAGTTTGAATCAGAAAGTTTCTAACATATGGCAGAGAGAGAATATGAAACCATATGTACCCAGCACTGGGACTGTGTTCCTGAGAAAACAGTTTGCTATTTTTATGTCGGCCAGCAGGTGTCAATACCCCAAAGTGAAGAAGCTGCCCAGAAGCCAGATACAGTTAGAACGAGGCTGGAACAGGGAGTGTAAGTATTCTGGGTGTCTCACTTTGAAAGCTGACTTTGTGCTTTGTCACAACCAGGAAGGAAGCCATCTTCTGAGGGGAAAGAGGAGAGGGAAATTAAGCAACCCTTCTGTTCCCATAGCAGTTACCTCTTAGTTTATTTTCCTACTGACCTTAGCAATAGTATTTTTATTCTCCAGACTCAGAACTGCAAAACTTTATGGCTTCTGACTTCAGTCTTCATGCCACTCTGTGCTCCTTATCCATTCTGGCCAAATCCAGAGAAAAACAGTGGAAAAGCATGTAAAAGTGGGATACTTGGCTGTTTTGATCAGTGCAATGGAGTTTAATCAAAGCTGTGGAAATGCTATTGCATCCTGTCTATTTTTCTCCTAAAAGTGCTATTCTAATCCATACTGTTGGATGTTTTTCTGTGTTACCTGTTAATTGTTAAAATAAAAAAATCTTAAGTGAAATTTGTTTTCAACAAAAATTACAGCATTTAACTAGTCTTTTTTTACCCATTTTAGGCCTTTTTGAAATAGGTTCTTGTAATATTTTGTGTGGTTACATGACGTCGTCCTAGATTCGACTTTGAAATCTTTTCAGTTCGTAGCAAAAACATACCTCTTTGCATATTACTGTAGATTAGGCATAATGAGCACAGACTGGGTAGTTGTTAGGAGAGATATGTGATTCCTTGACATATTTCAGACTTTTTTCCCTGATTTCCACAGTGGTAATGTCTACAAGATTTATTCTTATGTTTTAAACACTGCATAACCCTAATAATAAAATAATAATATCCATTACATTGTTTCACTAATTTTTTAATTTTTACATGTCTTATTGAGGTAAAACATTTTGCTTTGGAGTTTTTCTGGTCTCTGATAGCAAGCAAAGACTTGTCAAAAGTTGACGCAATTTAGGTAAATATAAAATTTTTCATATTACTCTCATAGTACTGGTGTCCATCTACCACTCATGAAGAAATCCTCTCTGAAATTAAATGTTTTGGGCTATTGAAATTCTGGCCTTAACTTTCTACCAGCTGCTATTTTGCAGTGAGCTGGTAAGAGCTAGGAATTGACATACTCAATTTTTAATTTAATCAAACATTGTCAGTCAGCATCACATGTTAGATAATATTTCCATCAGAAGGAACTTAAAAACAACAACCTGAAAGATTAAAAGCCTCTTCCTCTTGAAGATAATAATCTTAGTGAATTTTAACAGATTGGTTTAGCAGATGGAGAGGTGATATTCACTATAGTAAATTACATTAACATGCTCTCAGACAGAGATGTCACATTTGCCACAGTAATTTGCGTTAGCATGATTTGAGACAGATTTGATTCCCCAAAAAGAATTAAAAATAACATTTTATCAATTCATTTTGTATTGTCACTTCTTCAAATAGTTGTCAGTCTGGTGTGGGAAGTTTTTTATCAATGGATGCCATGATGAACAAGACAGAAATACTGCCTTGCTGTAGCCATCTATAAACTGTATGATATACATGATCCTTCATGGTACCAAACCAACACCATGTACCAATACATAAAGAAAGTGAATTCCATTTATTGGTACAGTTACTCTTGACTCAGTGTCTCATATTAATTTGACTTCTGAACAATATATCTGCTCTTTTGCATGCCTATATAGCTTTCTACCACTGCTTTCAGGAGATCTTACCTTAAAAGGTTGATAAAGAACATTCTGAAAAGAAATTTAACCATTTCTACTGTGTGTTGGCATCTTCAGGCAGAAAGCTATGTGGGTGCAGCTTATCTGTCCTCCAGTATTGTGCAGGGGATCTGGGAAATGTTTATAATGACAACTGCTGTGTGAAAGAAAGTATACCTGCATCTCTGTGGACCATCTGAAATCATTAATTGTCTGAAGGTCTTTCATCTAGTCCTAAAACTAGGACAGAATACGCAAAATCTATAAGCAACAAACAAACCTGATAAAGCTGCATTGAGAGAAAACAAAGCAGCTGTCTGGAGTTTTACAGAGTTGCTTTCAAGATCTGCTCCTCAAATTACTGGATTTCTGAGTAACACCAGGAAGAGACTCCACAGTTCCTGTTATGGAGCTTCAAAGGCATTCTTATGGTCAGAGGCTTAGAGGCCAGCTTTGGAGAAAATACTTGAGAGATATTTCAGAAGAGTAACTTGAGGCTGTGGTGAGATCGTTTCAAGTGATTCTTTCTGTGACTTGTCTCAAAATAGATTTCCGCAATGACCAGAAAAGTTTGGGAGATGTTTCTTTAGACTATGAATCCTTAAAGTCTTAAATCCAAGCCTGCTTAGAGCAACTAAAAATGCTCACATTTCCTAAACTGGGCAGTTCTATATCAATTAAAAACTTATAGACATCATCTCCACATATATTTTAGAAAAGCTATTGCTGTACATTGAGAGATACTGAATGAGATAGTAGGCTGATTGGAAACAAGAAGGGTTTTAATGCAGGACTTTCACAAAGTCCTAGTGCCTCTCCAAAACACTGCCAAAAGGCTGTGTGTGGTGTCACACAGTGAGATTTGTCTGTTCTGGTTTTTTTTTGTTCATTCATGCTTGACCTCTTAAATTTGGAAATTATAATGCTACACAGTTGTAAATCAGAATAGGCTAGGATTAAGATTGCTTTTTAATTATTCAGTGTGTAGTGTTGGGTCATGACCAGATTTATCATGATCCAAGTTTGTAGTGTCTGTGAAGGACATTGCAGTTTGTGACTTCCTCAGCTCAATTATAAGCAAAGTATGGAATAAGGTGGCATTGCAAGCCAAGCCTTCTTCCAAATGATATGCATTCCCCTTGAAGAAGTGACTGCTGACTCTGCCTGGTTTACAGAACTTCTTTGGACATTAGGCAAGACACTAAATCCAGTCTTATTTTGATCCCTAAATGTCTCATAGTTTGTCTCCTAGGGCCTGACTGAAGGCCTTGAGTTGTAGTTTGCAGATGCTTGTCACCCTCTGAGACCTGTGAACTGTGTGGGGAAGTGCTCAGTGAAACCCCTAGGAGAGCAGTCAAGTATTTAGGACCTGAAATGAAGTGTACAGAATTGTGAGATTTGGCTGGGATATCTCATTGCCTTCTCTGTTTTCAAAATGGGGATTATCCTGGGTCATCGTCAGTCAGGGACAGTTTAAGGAAAAAAAGTATCAGTTGTCAGACACTTAGGAGGAAGAACACAATGGGATGAGTAGAAGAATTTAATCATCCCCTTCAGAGAACAGTTTTAAGGTTAGTGTTATGATCCAGTTATCGAGAGCTGCCTCTACCTGAATTTAGGTGCAAACGAGACCATATGTCGAAGTCATGTAGTGGGTTGACCCTGTCTGGCTGCCTGGCATTCAACAAAGCTGCTCTCTCACTGCTTCCCACACTGAAAAGGGGAGAGCAAATATAACAAAGAGTTCATGAGTTAAGATAAGAAATGGGAGAGATAACTCACCAAATACCAGCACAGGTAAAACAGGCTAGAATTAGAGATATAACTGAATTTATTGCTAACAAAATCAGAGCAGGATAATGAGAAGCAAAACAAGACCTTAAAAACCCCACCTCTCCCTCACCCCCCTTCCTTCTCAACTCTACCTCCTCCCTCCCAGCAGTGCAGGGACACAGGGAATGGGGGTTATGGTCAGCTCATCACATGTTTTTCTGCTGCTGCTCAGGGAAAAGAGTCCTTGCCATGCTCCAATGAGGGCTCCCTTCCACGGCACATAGTTCTCCATAAACTTCTCCAATGTGAGTCTATCCCACAGGAAACAGTTCCTCACAAATTACTGCATGGGGCTTGGCCGTTGGCTGGGGTTAAACCACAACATGTTTGGATAATAGTACCACCTTTTTCTTATCTCATGTTCCCATCAAGTGGCTTAATTTCTAGCCCAGATTCCAGGAATCCATGGAGGCATATTTGGGGGCAGGAGTGTGTGTGGTGAAGGGGTCTTCAGTGGTCACAGATGTCATCAGTCTCATATCTTGGGGTGATACCAGTGATATGAGTACAAGCAGTTGCCATTCCACCCAGTTTGCCACAGAGGGAATCCTTGTCTGGAACCGGTGCCACTCTGCTGCTGCATTCTGCAAAGTTATTCTGTGGTTTTAACAGTGTTTGAGACAGGCAACTGTGAGTTTTAAATCCTTACAGTTATTGAATTAAAAATTACAAAAAAAAAATTGCAGTTATGGCAAAACAGAACATGGCATATATGCTCTTTCAATTAGTAGTCTCCTTTTAGGAATGAATGAGACAGATGTCCTGAGGACCAAGGGGTCTTATCATCGTACACAGGGAAACCCATCAAGATTTTATGGGCAATCTTAATTCTATATTTTCCTTATTTTAGAGTGTTTTAATGTATTTTTTTATTCTCAATTTTCCTTCTGAAGGGAGGTGAGTTGCTATTTACAAGCCATTTAACGGACTAACTGAAAGAAATGGAGTAGCACTGAATGCTTGCCAGCCTAATTTCATACCAATTTAACATGATCAGGACATGTTCCTTGTTCAGTGGTGCTGTTCTGACTGTCTGCATCATCCATGGAGATTTAGGTCACTTAAATCTGACATTTGATCTAATAATTCTTTAGGAATATAGGTCAGCTGCAACACTGATCTTGTGTTGTGAATGAAAAACAGATCTTTCTGGTTTTGGATATAAGCCACTTTAATGCTTTTTTTTTTTTTTTTTTTTTTAAGTGTTTGAAAATAGATTTTACTCTTCTTACACATAAACCAAAGTCCTTCTAGGCATTTTAGCTGGATAGTCTACTTCCACTGGTTTGCACTCAGGGGTTTGCCGGCTGCTCATAAAGCTCAAGTGTTGTTCATTGTGTTTTCTCAGTCCCAGTTTTCCCAAAGCCTTTTCAGAGCCTGCAAGTGTTTAGAGCAGTCTGGCTCTTGCTGCTGTGTGAAAAACTCCTACACACTACAGTGTGACTGTTGAAGCCAGGTAAGATGTTGCCTACACTGGAAATTTATACTGATTTAAAGTTAGTGCAGTAGGTAAACTAATCTACTACCTCATCTCAATTCCTCTTCCCCTACTATAAGCATGTGAAAACATGTGAGATCCATGTAATTATGTGCCCATATTCCGTCCAGTAAAGCATTATACTTACAACAGAAAGATTGCACCAGTAAATCTCAGGTAGAGAGGGAGAATCAAAATTGGTCTGAGAAGAATGGATTTGTGTACTACTATTTCACCAGAAATGATTGCCACGTGTATACCATCTGATGGAAACTTCAAAAACCTCCTTTCTCTTTTCCCATCTTCCCCTTTGTCTGAGTGGGAAACAAAGTGCAACAATTTTTTCCTCAAGAAATATTTTTTGCTTTTAAACAAACAAGATTTCACTCCTCTGGGTCACAAAAAGTCCTGTTTTGCAAAACTAATAATACTTTCCAAAGATCTTGCACAGATTGCAGAAGTCACTACAATGGTATTCTGCCAAATAATTGCACAAAAAAATTGAAATGTGTCATTGCAAAACTTTAAAGAAAAAAAAGAAGAGAGGAGGATCAAGAAGGAGTTAAAGAAGTGTTATATGAAGAGAAACATGTTGGTGTTTATCTTAAAGAATTCCAGTATATTACATATATTTTCTTGCATGTAAACAAACAGAAGGTAGTACAATGAATGTTAAGAGCAATGTTGCTATATTGGAGCCAACAAAAGACAAATATAGAGACAAATGGTATTTTCCTATCTGTTTTTGCTTCAGAAAGAATGAGGTGCAAAGAGCTGTAAGTCTGTGTTAGTCATATGACTATATGCTTGAAAAAAGCTTCACAGAAATCAGGGGGGTTTCATGGAAGAATTAAAATCCATCTTCATGTTTCACCTTGGAAGACTGGGTTTGAACAATGAATAAACATGCTAAAAAGTAAAGCTCTAATAGTCTAAGATACCTTTAGTAAAACTGACATATCTAACTTCATCTGTTTCTCTTGAAGTTGTTTCAGAGCCAGTTTGTACATTGAAGGGAAATGCTGTGTATGGTCTTGTGATATTGTTCACATTCAGAGGCAACTGAAAGCTTAAAATTGAATACAGTTTGACAGACAATGCAGGGCTGCTTCAAAAATGCTACTTTCACAGAATTGTTGCTTAAGGACCAGTGATGGCTGGGAACTGCTGTTCTGCACATTTAATTTGATCTAAACCCAAACTTTTAAACAGAACTTAAAGTCTGGCCAGTGAAAAATCTTGGACACTTTTGAAAATGTTACTCTGCATTCCTGAATATAGGAAGTGTGATTAATACACTAGTCAGAATTGCAAAACTTGTTTTTCAGTTTGCATCTATTAAACAGATTCATTTTTATTACACTGGAAAAATAACCTCAATCTTCTATTTTCATGCTTTGTGGAAACAGAAAGGTTGAACTGAGTTTATTTTTATCAGTATTCTGCACTTGTAGGTGAAATTTGACAGAATGTCACAACTTACTTTCCATTTAATTTCTAGCAATTGCCAGTCTACACCTCTCTTGAATTAACAGCCTGGAGACACGAAAATTTCATATTCTGACTCAGTTGCACTTAGAATTTGGTATTCTTTTTCTCCCCCGTTCCTTGAAAACTTTACTGTTATGAGTAGCAAACTGTATTTTGTATTCATTTTATAAAAATTAAATTCTAGATACCTGCTGAGAGATCATCTTTCCTGACACAAATCATAGTCCCCAATGTTGCCATCACTGATAATATTCCTTACATTATACACAAGTTTATATTCAGTCTATGAAGTAAACTAACTAAATAAGAGAGACCTATATAGAATTTCCCATATTCCTTTTCAATTCATTGCTCCCAGCTCTAGCTGGTGGATCTCCTGCAATGTGGGAACAATGCAGTTGTTCAGCATATACCTTAGTGTCGTATGTCCTCGATACCCTGGTTGGGAGACATGAGGAGAGCAGATAGAATAAAGAGTTCAAGTTAAATCACATCAGTGGGGTGGATGCAAGTAAATAATGATTGTGTTGAGCAAAGGTATTTATTTTTCTGGTATTGCCATGGTTATTAGCAAAACTCGTGCTGGTTTAAGATTGGGAGCCAGCTGGGCCTACAGTTAAGAATAATTGTTGTTGCTGTTCTGTGCAATGCTTTACGAGTTCCTGCTGAGTTTATATTTAATTCAAAGTGCACTGGGACTATTACATGGCTATGCATGTTGCTTGATCCTTCTCAACATCTATGAAATTTCTTGAATTTGGATGCTGGGATCTGGACAGACTTAGAAAATTGGTAAAAAGGTGGTGTCTGATTACAGAGGGGTTAGGCTTCTCCTCCGTCCTTGTTTTTTCCTCTGCTCTGCTGGAATTAATTCAATAATTGATGTGGGGAAAATACAGGGACATACCACATTCTTATCTAGAACAGAAAAGAGGGAGATCTTAGTTCAGATCTGTGGTCTCCTTTGACTCCACTTTCCAGTGCCAGGATCCTGGTTTATGGCTTATTTTGTATCTTAAAATGACTGAATAACAGTATCAATGCTATTAAGTTTGAGGACAGAATCACAATATTGAAGACAGTAGAGTCTTGTTTTCCCCACTGTCTGACATTGACAGTGATGCCAATATGGGATTGCTGCAAAATTTAGCACAGAATTCTGTGGTCTCCAGATACTTGAATTTCAGGCCCAGGATTAACATGGGGTTTTGTCACTTGAATATTGGTGAAATTTGGGAGAAACATCTGAACTAAAATCATCAGACCTATAAAAAGCCTTGGAGACAGCAGAACTGAGAAGTCTGCAGACCAACCAGAGAATGCACAGAATCATCTGATCTGGTTTAATACTGGATTTGGTGTTTGTTTTCACAAGCCTTCAATTCACTGATGTGCTTTTTGAAAGTCTGGCTTCAAATGTGTAACATTTGAGGCAATGTTACTGTTAGCCTTAGAGGACACCTGGGAAGAAGTTAAATGGATAAGAATAAGCTGAAATCTGTCATTGCAGGTGCTTGTTCTGAGTGACAGTATCTTGACCATGAGTCACATCTTAGAGCTTAGACATTTAAAAATCTAAATGTATAAGTCTTAGATTACTATATCAGCGCCTTCTGATGGAAATAAAAATAGAGAAAAAACCATATTTATAGGTCAGTTCAACTCCTAAAACAGGTCAGATGGCTTTGAATGCATATCAGCCTAAATGTATGAATTAAGTTGAAATGTATCTCATCATCACTTTTATTTAATTTATATATTTTCATCTTCCTCAAAAAGAAATCAGCATGGAAAGCATTATGACTTCTGTTTGTCTTCACAAGTGAAGAAATTTTGAATCTCCTGTACTTATAGACTTTGTTCTGTTTTAAAAGATAGGGTTATACTCCGAGGGTTTGTTCTTCGTGTAAGGATCGTTCTGAGGTCTCAGACAACTGTTCTAACTGGTCAGCTATACAAATAATTTGCATACCATTTCTGAGTTCAGCAGAAAATGAGATGAGAAATCTAAAGATGGATGAGAAATCTGAGGCAGGACAGGTTTTATGATTAAAGGTACACTTACATTTGATGAGAGAATTCCGGAGATCCTGAAAGAACGAGATGTCCTTCTCCAGCACCCTAGTAATCCCCATGGATTAGTCCTTAGGAAAAATTTGCACTCTGGTGGGGATTTCCAGAGTTTACAGTCAAACAGGAGTGGTTGGGAATACTGGAGAGCTCACCGTCTCTTTGCTGCTGATTCAGCATATGTTCTCTAGTGTATCATTGAAATGACTGCCTTTCTCCATGACAAAGGAAAAACACTTCTGTTCTACAACAGAATAGAAGAGGAAGCTTCTGGGCTCTGGTGCCGACTTGATAAGATACCAGCATCAAAGAGTGGAAGGACTCATAACAGCCATTAACGAACCTCAAATGCTTTGGAGACTATGTAACAAATAAAACTTGGAATTCTGTGTACTCATTTCAAAAAAGAATTTTGTGGAATGCAGTTTCTACAAGTGATATGGTTCTTATGCGTCACACCACAAAATCAAATGCCATCATTCAGATCTTGTTTAAAATTCCCCATCTAGACATTCTGTAGATGTACAAATCTGCAGGTATAGCATAGCAGAGAATCTAGCTCTCTAGTTCTAATAGCTGGTGTAATCCTATTGAATTTGACTACAGTATTCTGCTGTCTTTGTCAGGTGAAGTAGATATAATTCAATTCTGGTGCAAATAAGGGGTTATAAAAACAATTGAGTTGAAGCTGTTACTTTTATACAGAAGTTGTGGTTTAGATGTGATCTCTTATCTAAGACCTTGTCACAGAGTATCTTACCAGGAGGACTCTTTATTTCTGACAGATTTTAAATTAGACTGCTTTTTGCCTAGCTATCTTGTCTGGCTTCTGACACTTTTCTTAGAGTAAAGGCAGTTCTTGCAGAGTGCATAATTTATATAAAACTTGTTCTAATGTCTAAAGCTTGTAATGACACATGGAATAACAAAAAGAGGCAAATCTTACCTTCAAGTCAATATGCTTCCATCATTCAGTCTTCAGTTTTGAAAAGACATCTTATCACACCATTTGAAAAGCACTGTATGAAACCAGACTAATGTTCCAACATGTTCTGTGTGTTGTGCTATTTCATGCTGAAAGCCAATTGTGAATGGTGCTTTTGAGACATTTATTTGTGCAAGTGTATTTGTTGCACATAAAAAAATCCCAAAAACAATACCACAACATTGTTATTTCATTCTTGCTGATGGAAACCAATAAGTGAACAGGAATTCTCTGAGAGAATAAAAATGTCCAAGCATAGAAACCTCTTGAATCAAGGTAATTGCACAAACCCTACATTATATATCTTTTTTTGACTGGTGACAACTGAAATTTAATGGGAGGACCTCTTATAAAGCAGTAGAGTATATTAGTCAGTAAAAGCAGACAATCTCTCCCACATGCCCTTTGTTGAGTGTTTGAATTCTCTTTGTGCTGCTCTGATTTTCAAGGTAATTTGTCTATGCACAAGGTTAGAGACAGCCAAATAATGATCTTTGGTACTCAGGATATTTTTGTTTCATTTTTATTGTGCTTCTGAAGGAAATTACATATGGTTCAAAACTATTTTTCAAATTCTGTCTTTGAAATATCAAAATATATCCCACTGGATATAGGATCTGAATGTAGAGAATCTAGCAAGGTCCTTATTAAAGTCCTAGCAAAGTTCTCTAAATTTCAAAACTAATGCTGCTTCCCTGCTTGATGTGAGCCTCTTACACAGATATTTTTTGTCAAGACTCATTACATTTCAAAAGTGAGATATTATAAAGTTGAGAAAAACAAAAAGAGGGTGTGTGTATGTGTGTGTGTGTTTAAAATTTTCATCTCCACTGATCCTTACCACATTAGTAATACTGAATAAAGTCACCCCTTAATGGAAGTCTGACCCTGGTTTATGTGAGCATAACTCACATAATCTCAGCTCCAGTGAAAATTTCTAAGATTTTCTAAGAGTACCATGGCTGCATAATAACATTTCATAGAATGCAGTGTAAGCAATGATATATTATATCTTATGTCCATTCTCTATGTCTTCTAGATAATTTAAACTCTCTACCTTTTTTACCCCTACATGTTTCGATTCTTTTTTCCACATTATCATTCTATGCTCTGACTTAAAAATCGTAATAGCATAACAGTAATGGAGATCAGTATCATTATGAGTTTGGAGACACTGAGGCAAGGTCTAGTCATACCTTAAAAAATAATGGAATCTAACATATAGTTATTTAAAGTGGTATTGAGTATGTGATAGGAAGTTTCATAAAGAAAAAAAAATATTCTTCTCAAATTCCAACAGCTTAACAAAGCAGTAAAATATTCACAATGAATAATTTATAAGTTGAAATAACCAAAATTTTAAGGGGTGAAATAAAATTTTGTGCCCCAAGTATTTGTCATTATACTTAAACTACAAGATTACCATATGCATAAAACCACAATATTCATTAAAGATCTTTTTAATGAAGAAATGTATTTTTCAACATATCTTTCATCTACATGAGGACATTTGTTCATGTCCTCATTCTATTACGATGTAGTAAGACTGAAATGTAACTTGGTTTTTTTTTCACAGTTTTTAAAATATCTTCTCTATTTAGGCTAAACTATTAGACTTTAAATGAAGCACCTTCAGAAATCTCTTGAAAGAGGCTTTATGCCTTAGTACTTTTTCTGATAGAAAAATGTCCTTCATACATTGTTTTTGTAATAATGGAAAAGCTTCTAAGGGAGAATAAAACATTTAAAATCTTCTGCCATGAAACACTTCAATTTTGCTCTTGAAATGATGCTTAGACAGCTTCACCCCTCCACTGAAAACTATTCCTATATGTTATACCTCACAGCTATCTTTGAAGAATAAATCCAGGAAAAGAATCCTTAATTACAAATTCATTTTTCTTTCTAGTCAAGCACATCTATAAAAATTCACTGTCTACTGGCACTCTGCCTTCCATAATTTATAAATGCCCTCTTGGTCTCTCCTGCCATGCACAGCAGAGTGACAACCAATTTTAAAAGATTAATTCCATTTTTGTAGGAAAACATGTTTGTCAAGCTTTCTATCTTGTCAAGATCAAATTTTGCTTTTCATTTTTCGTTGTTAGCTCAGAGTATCATTATGAGAAGGGAACTCTTTCAAACTGGATCTATTTATTCCAATAAAAACTTGGAACTTGAAATCCTAAGAAATTACCATTTTTTAAAGAATTATACGAGCAACATTGCAATGTATTTAAGCAGTAATCATTTTATGTCCATAGACAATTAAAATGAAGGTTCGTATAGATTAAACATCATAGAATCATAGAATTCTGGAGTTGGAAGGGACCCACAGGGACCATCAAAGTCCAACTTCTGGCCCTGCACAGCACTATCCCCAAGAATCTCACCATATGCCTGAGAGCATTGTCCAAATGCATCTTGAACTCTGTCAGGTTTGGTGCTGTGACTACTTTCCTGGGGAGCCTGTTCTAATGCCCAAAAACCCTCTGGGTGAAGAACATTTTCTTAATTTCTAGCCTAACTCTCCAGACACACCTTTATTCCAATCATGTTTCCTTGCTTTTAATGAAGAAAATTCAATGTTTATAGATAGGAGAGAGGATAAGTAATTGGTCAGTTTCTTCATAACTGCATAGGAGTTTGAGAGTTTTATATGATCAGGATGTTCGAAATGTGCACATTTGTGTTTTGCAGTGAACGTCTCTGTTAATTCCTGCAGATAATCTACAAGAGCTATATAAAAAAATCTTGTTTCATAGTACTTTTTCTTCTCATAAAGAGACAAGATACTTTGAAGTATCTGATTGAAACACACAGATTGCGAGACATTATGTGATGAGTTTATATTTTTCAGTTAAATAGCAAAAATAAAATATGAACTGCAGTCTAAGATAGTTCTGTAGAGCTAGAAAGTCAATTAGGCTCTTACAAGCTGTATCTGACCATGTAAATCTCAAATTTCTCTTCTAGGTTGGTCCCCCATCTTCAGCAACGAGGTATAAATTGGCTTCTATCCCAATGTTGCCTTTAAGAACTTATATCATGAAGGACACAGGTGAGAAGTAGCTTTAAACTATAAGGCACCAAGCAAGTTCACCAATGAGAAACCAGAATGTAAAAGTCTGACTCTAGGGATCACTGCCTTGCTCCTGTCATGTCTAGAAAGTGGTTTTTGGGTGAGAAACTTCCACTTACAGACCTGATGAATCTTATGTTTTCTGTCACGTCCTGGTCACAATCTAGAATTTAGCTGTGTAACTAGGAGTTTTAACTCTTCTAGGCAACTACCAGGCTCTGTCAAATTTAATGGGGTAAAAAAGGGGAAAAAGGGGGAAAAATATCATACAACCATAGAATGTCAAATTTGGTGGGGTAAAAAAGGGGGAAAAAAAGGAAAAAATATCACACAACCATAGAATGGTTTGGGTTAGAAGGGACCTTAAGATGGTCTAGTTCTAATCTCCTGCCTTGGACAGGGACACCTTCCACTAGACCAGCTTGTTCAAATCACTCATCCAGCTGAACACCTCCAGGGATAGGGCATCCACAACTTCTCTGGGCAGTTTCTCTTTCTCTTCTTCCAGTGCCTCGCCACTTTCACAGTAAAGAATTGCTTCCTGATGTCTAATCTAAACCTACTCTTTCTCAGTTTAAAACTGTTTCCCTTGTCCTGTCACTATATACTCTTGTACAAATAGTCTTGCCGTAGCTTTCCTGTAGCTTTCCTTCGGGTACTGGAAGGCCACAGTTAGGTCACCCTGAAACCTTCTCTTCTCCAGTCTCAATGATCTCAGCCTTTCCTCATAGCAGAGGTGCTCCATCCCTCTGTTCAACTTGGTGACTCCCTCTGGATTTGCTCTAACAGGTTGATGTCCTTTCTGTGTTGAGGACCCGAGATGGATGCAGCACTCCAGGCTGGGTCTCACCAGAGCAGAGCAGAGGGGCAGAATCCCCTCTCTTGCCCTTCTGGCAATCACAGTTTGCATGCAGCCCAGGACACATTTGCCTTTCTGGGCTGTAAGTGCACATGGCCGGTCATGTCCAGTCTCTTATCCAACAACACCCCCAAGTCCTTCTCGGCCGGGGCTGCTCTTGGTCTGTTCATCCCGAGTCTGTGTTAACACTGGGAGTTCTCCTGACCCAGATGCAGCATCTTGCACTTGATCTTGTTAAACTCATGAGATTCCCATGAGCCCACTTCTTGAGCTTGTCCAGGTCCCTCTGGATGGTATCCCATCCTTCAGGTGTCTCAACTGCATCACTCAGCTTGGTGTCATCAGCAAATTTGATGAGGGTGCACTTGAAGATATTAAATAGCACTGGTCCCAATATGGACACCTGAGGAACACCACAGATGTCCATTGGATTTTGAGTGGTTGACCATTACTCTCTGGATGCAACAGTTTAACCATTTCCTTATCCACTTAACAGTCCATTCATTAAATCCATGTCTTTCCAATTTACAAAGAAGAATGTTGTGGGGACCATGTAAAAGTCCTTACAAAAGTCCGAATAAATGACATCTGTAACTCTTCCCTTGTCCACTCATGTAGTCACTTCATCATAGAAGGACTCCTAGGGAAGCTGTGCTGACTGTCTCTAATCACTTCCCTGTCCTCCATGTGCCTTAGCATAGCTTCTAGGAGAATTTGTTCCATCATCTTCCTGGGCACAGAGGTAAGACTGACAGGCTGATAGTTTCCAGGATCCTCCTTTCTACCCTTTTTAAAGATGGGTACAATGTTTCTCATTTTTCAGTCACCTGGGACTTCACTGGGAATGTCATGACTTTTCAAATACCATGGAGAGTGTCTTGACAACTACATCAGCCGATTCCCTCAGGATTATGGGATGTATTTTATCAGGTCCCATAGACTTAGGTACATTCAGTCCCTCAGGTGGTCATGATCTGACCTTTACTTACAGTAGGAAGCACTTTGCTTCCCCAGTTCCCACCTGCTGTCACATTTCGCTCCCCCGGTCCCCTTCCTCTGTCCATCCACTTGAGAGGTATGGGAAGAGAGGTTACTGTTGAAGACTGAGTCAAAAAAATTTTGAGTACCTCAGCCTTCTTCTCATCCACTGTTACCATTTTTCCAGTATTGTTTATCTGAAGGTGGAGGTACACATTATTTGACCTTACTTTTCTGGTTAACATACCTGTAGAAGCACTTTCTATTTTCCTTTGCATCTCTTGCCAGGTTCAGTTCCAGCTTCACCTTGTCCTAGTTTCCACTTCCTGTGTAATTGCTTCTTTCCATTTAGTTTGACCAGCATGTTTGACTCAGTCATGCCAACCTCTTGCCTTTTTTGCTCAATTTCTTGTTGCTCAGTAAAGATGTGGAATAGAAAACATATATTCCTCATCTCCTGACCTAGTGGGTAAACATGGAAAATTTATGTGCTTTAGTTTATTAAGACAGACTGCCTAAAACAAAGTACTGGCTATTCTCCTTGGTTTGCTTGTTCCTCCTGGGACTTTTCAAACTATGATTGCAGCTTTTCTTTAATCTGTCAGCAGTCTAATTACTGCAACAATTAATTGACAAGAAGAGTAATCTCAGATGTATCTACTCATCAGAGAGTTGTTGCTATTACTCATCATCCATTTTTTGCTACTTCCTTGAATATCTTTACTTGGATAGAGACACTATGACATGTACACAGTGGTTTTGATAGTGATGTAGGATTAGTCTCAACCAACCTGAGATACTCCTAGTGGAACTAATTGACTAGATTGGCCTCTAATGCATGGATCAACCATCGTTATGAATGTCTTAGATGAGTCCAGTGAATCATGCTTGTAAGTACCTGTTTCTCTCAAGTGGTTTTAAAGGGGGAACATAATTAGCCTGTATAAAAATGTTATGTATTCCAAAGTTAGTGAACATGAATTTAATTTCAAGTGTGTCTGTCATTCTCTGTTAGTTCCAGCTCTGGCCTCTGACAGGTGATATATGAAAAAAGAACATGTTTCAAGTGCAGGAAAAGTGGGACAGTTTTCCAGCATTTTTAGGTGTCTCAGAAAATGTCATCTTGTTTAGCATAATCTGTTTTGTGAACCATTTTAAGAAAAGTCTGAATCTTCTTATCCACCAGGGTCTTCCAGCCATCCCTGTAGGATATACAGCGACAGGATCACATCTTCCCCAACTTAGCTTCTTGCTTGCACAGTTTCATTGTTGTTCATTGCTGTGAAAGCAACAGCTTCTCTTAGAAGCCCCTTAAAAAAATAATTTTGGTACCTGTTTTTCACAAAAGGCCTGTCCAGTAGAAGAGGGATAAATTAATGCTGTTTAGACCATTTAATTCAAGTGCTGATAGTATTAAACCCCAATGTGTATCTAGACAGCTCCCTTGGCTGCCAGTGTCTTATGAAATATTAATACCAAAGTCAGGTTATCTGTCCAAAGTGTGAAATAAAAATCTCATATATATATATGTAATTATAATTCTTACAAAACTTTGTTCCTCACAGCAAGAGTAATTTTATTCATTCTTACTCTCTGGCCTGAAAGCATAGTAAGTGGGCAAATGTGTAATAACTTTTGTATTGTGGGACAAGTCTTCATCTGACATACAAAGAATTGCATAGAAGGTTTAAATTTTTTTTTGCCAAATAAACAAATACTTTTTAAGCTCCCCCGATTTTCATATTTTAAAGGTATTCTCCTCAGGAGGTAATACAAAGCTTGCAAATAACCTGAAACAATTGAAAGAAATAAAATAATTAATGATAAATAAATACAGTCATAATTTAATTTTTTTTTGCAGTATGGAGGATTCTTCTTGTGATGTGATTTTGCTTCTGATGAATTTCCTATCTATCTGTAGCTGACACACACCATTTTTTGGACTCATGAAATACACTTTCTGTAAACCATGTCCTGGTTTCTCTGTCTCTCAAAGTTAGTTCTCTGGGGTGAACAGCTGTTCCGCTTGTTTCTGCTTATAATGAGAATGTCATCGCTCTTTTCTATTATCTGAGGGATACTTTTCCACAATTTTTCTCCCTCTGAAAGTTTCCAGTTGCTGATAGTATTCCATATGTCACTCTAGTGCTAATGTATATCCTTGTGAGATTTGAATGCAATGTGATCTAAACCTGGGAGAACTTTGTTTATGTATAGATTTTGCTTTGATAAAGTATAAAAGGCAGGTTATATTTTCAGAACAGATGTCAACTTGAGACATCATGAATCTGTTACTGTTATTTCCCTTAATTTATCAGTCAGAAATCCAGATCATGTCAGGAAATTCTGAAAACACACTAATAGAAATGCCCAAAACTTGCAGAGAAAAGGCATTCATTACAGTATTTTTTTTTTTAATCAAACTGCTGCTACTGACTGTAGATTACTAAAGTCAACTAGAAGGTGAAGGTGTGTTTTCTAAGAATATATCCCAGCTATGTTTCAAGTTTTGTGTTCTCTAAATCTTCAGTAATATATAGTGGGTTAATTTTTTTTTTTCAAGTGATGAAATTTCTAATAATTAATTACTGGAACAAACTTTATATCATAAGAGGATTCGGATTTGTGACAGGTTTTTTGTTTGTTTTTTTTTGTGGAGGGTTTTTGTGGTTTTTTTTTTTTTTTTGTTGCCTTTTCTGCAAACATTTACATTTGCTTGATTAATCCAAAGGTACAAAGTTGGTCCCCGAGGCAGAGTAAAAGGAAAACTGAACACTGCAAAGGCAAAGGAGCTTGCAGGATCCCTTGTCTTGTAGCATGAAACTCAAAATTTAACTTGATTATCTACTGAATTTATTTATGGACTTATGAATATAGTCTTCCTTGTTACCTTACCTTGAAACTGTAGGCTATGTTTGACTGAAGTAGTTACTTTACTAAGATAATTAACATAGTAACATGCTTGCTTAAGTGCATTTGCTTTCAAAATTTTAATAACTACTATTAAAAGTGTCTATAGAAGACTTATTCTGTCAAAGTGCAACATGACTCACAGAGCTATTGGTAAATTTTTGAAAAATATTCATGTATTTTAGAAGGTCCCTTTAGATTTTACAAAAGTGTTTTGGTATTCAGTGATATTTGTGATCATTCTTCAGTTTAATTTTCTGAAATGTTAGTAAATGTCTAGGATAATACTTTTTTGTGGTTGACACAGTAAAAAGGTGTTGGAAGTCTGAAACTGAACGAGCTGAAAAGAGAATACTTAATTTTATTTTCTCCAGATTTCCCTTCTACTCCTCTTGAATTAATTTATGAGATTTATAGCTTCCTTTTAGGCAGTGTATACCTCCTATATATTTCTACTTCACCGGATAATATCTCCAGCATGATCGTCTTTACCCATGAAGGAGCTCTGCCTTCCTGGTCATGAGATACTACAGAAAATGAAAAAGTGAGCATTTCTGGCTTGAGGCTATTATGACAACTGTGAATGTCAGACTTACAAACAACACAGAATGAAAACACTCCTAATGAATCACAATCTGTCCAACAAACTTCACGTTTTATTGGATCCATTTAATTATCCTGACTTTCATGCAACACTCCTCTCCAAAGCCCCAAAAGACACACACAGACCATAACCTCCTCCCTCACAAAGAAAGCCTATAATTTTTTTCCACTCTTCTACTAATTTAACTTATAATAGGCTGCTTTGGAAAAGACTAAGTTGTCCTCTGATAGCAATAGCTTTGGGCTTCTATTAAACATAACTTGGACAATTCTTTAGTGCATACCTTCTACAGCAATAGATAAAGAGAATTTAGATTTCTGCAGCTCCATAATTGCACTGTTATTCACCCTATGCTGAAACTGTTTTCTACAAATTAATGTTTATCTTTCATATGTAGGATATCTTATAATGCAAAGTAGCTAAAGAAAATACCTAAACATTCTAAACTAATCTGTATTTTATTGTTCCTGACATTGAGGAGTCTCTTTTGTTCATGCATAGCAACCTCCTTTGTGGAGCTAATTAGATTTTAATTATGCTGTTCTTTAACCAACATCCCATCCTTCCCATAAACTGAGATTCCTGTGGCTTAAATCTGAATTCAAAATGTTAAGACTGAAAAATTCCTGTTGATTTTTTTTACTAAGATGACACTTAAATTTTCAATGTGCACCAAGATTTAATCAAGACTGAAAATGTGCAAATACTTTATTTTTCAATAAACCCCTGTTTCATTTAATCTCTGGTTAAGGTCCAGGGCTTAGATACCTAAGGCTTAGATACCTGGCTTTCACGACCAAAATCTATTATGTATTTTCAGTATGTGCCAAATGCATGAAATTGGACAAAATTTTGAGGTATGTCGCTAGGGAGGCCACCCCTCATGCATAGGAGATCAGAGAATAAAGCATGCAGTCAGGACAAAGAAAAGTGAACTTCAGTTCCTCCTGGTCAGGAGTTTCAAAGTCAAATCTCTTGTGAGTTTAGGTTATGGGATGAGAAATATATGTTTCCTATTCCCTAATAAAACAAAGAAAATAAAGGATTGCTAAGTCCTTAGCAATAAAAAGTTTAAATGAAAGTGCCATCTTCCTGCTGAAAAAAAAAGGTGGGTATTTTTATTTGTGTAAGCACAAATTCAAGTACATTCTTCAACGTTTGTTTAATCATTTAGCTCTTTTACGTGGAAAATACTATGAAAAAAGGTACACTTCTCTTAAGTCCATGTGTAAACACACTGTTATTAAGCCTGTGCCCAAAAAGGGGAACTATTTTCTTTAGGTTTTAAAAGCAAAACCTTTTCTGCTTCTAATATCCTAGGAGATGTACAGTGAAGGATTCTGGGCTGTGGACTGGGAGAAGGTGTTCCACGGTAACAGTGAGACTCTGTGAACCCTTTCAAGTGAAATGTTCAGACCCTGAAGCCATCCTGCAACAATGTGAGTAAAGTATTTGACTTCATCACAAAGATCTTAGCACTGTATTCCTAGATATCACAGAAGAATATAATTTTTTAGGGATGAAGTCCAATTAAGAGATGCATTATGATTAAGAAATTTGGGGGAAGCTTTGTGGATTGCACATAATAAAGACTAAGGTGGGAGAGAGGGAAGAAAAATATACAAATAGGAGAACGAGGCTCCAGTCTTTAGCAACATGATTGTCACTTTGAAGGAAGCTATGAAAATCTCACATTAATTGGCCCAATTATGAGCTCAGCTTCTCTGCTATATTTATTTACTTTTCCAGAATTACTCTTTGTTCAGAAATAAGAGAGATCAGAGCTATGACTCTTGTGTGAGTAGGGATCCATGATGTGTAAAGATTACAAATCCAGACAAGCATTAGCTGAGTTGCACTTGGAAGTTTAGGAAGCTGAGGAAGTTTTGCTGGCAAAACCTCAGTGCTGCTCTGTGTCAGTTGTAGTGTGGTTCCTGCCCTACTCCCACAGCTGTCTGTAGCAAAGGCCAGCAGATCTATAGCATTTTATTTATTAAACTCTTATTCTCTGAGTATTTATATGCTAGATGCTTTTATGGAGTAGTGAAGAGCCACTTCTTCTCTCAGATTTTCTCAGAGATAGCATTTTCTACATTGAACTTCTGCAAAATGAGATCTAGGAAATCTCCATCTCCTCTGTCATGCTTTGTTACAAGCAATAGCTTTCCTTGCTGATCCTTCACCCCTTGAAATGGTTGGACCTGTACAGAGGCTGATTGTGCAGCTGGGACATAGGAAAACTTGTTACAGTTTGGTATTCAGGGGAAACAGAAGATTGTGATTCAGATTTTCCAAAATTATCTACTCGATATGAAGGAATACCTTGTTTATTTGGTCATGTTGCATGTAACAGGATTTAAAATGAAATAGATATAGATGTAGAAAAATTAATCAAATTTATTAAAAAGTTCACAAACTAAATTATTAAAGTGTATTTAACAATAAAGATTCTCCCTAGCAGTTTCTGTATCTAAGCCAGTCTTTAAACCTGAATAACAGGCCAAAAAAAAAAAATTAGGGGGGGTTTGTATATCTTTGGGAGTTCTTGGAATTGCAGTTGCCTGACTTCTGTTTTGGAAGGCATTTACTGAAATCATTCATGTTAAGGTTTGGGACAAGCCTTTTCCTCTTCAGTCCCAGATGATACTATCTGCATTTCTCTTTCTTGTTTATTTCCTGTAATTTCCTGTGAATTAGCACCAGGATATCATCTTATAGTGCAGGAAACCAAATCCTTTCCTTTCTCTCTTCTTAAGTCTCTTGATCAATGTCTGTGCACCTCAATTAGCATATTCCTGGCTTCAGGCTTCTTTCTTCTGTTACAGACTTCTGAGAAGAAACTGGTAAAATAATGTTATGAGAAATGTTTATGCATGGTTTTCTTACTGGATCCATAATTACTTTTTTCTCTAAGCTTTATGTAAATATTAAACATGAGATAGCAGATGGTAAAACTGGGAATAGGTTGCTCTGAATAACAACCCCCCACCCTCCACTCCTGTAATTTTAGGGGGAACCTCAGGGAACCTGACTATTGCAGTTCCAAAGCAGAAACTGCATGTTAAGACACTGATTCCCATTAGCTACCAGTTTGTAACTATGATATGTTCAATCTGTCAAAAGAAAATGCTTTAGAATAACACCAGTTAATAAAACTTCTAGGATTTCATTTACTTGTTTCTGCATTTGTAATTGGAAGCATGTGCTTTCACTCATCTCTCTCCTCAGAATACTCTGCTGAGAGCTTGGCCTTCTCTTTGACTGTCTTCCTCTGCTAGAATATGTAAGTGGTTTAGCCTTGTTTCTTGAGAAAACTTTGTCAAGAATAGAAAGGTTTTGATCACTAATATGGATTGGAAACAAGAAATTCATGCACTTCATTTGTGTTGACAATGTCTGAAACCAACTCCAGGAGCATGACGCAAAAGACAAAAAGGTGTTTAATCCTTTTGGAGGTTTAAACAGACAATGGCTGTCACAACTTGTTTTTTTTTTTCTCATGAACTGTTCATCATGTGAAAATTTTAAATCTCATATAGTGGTAAAATGTCTGCTTAGATTTTTTTTTTTTAACAGCTTAATAATGGACCCTGTTAAAATTATTTTGTCCCAGTGCAACTGTTACTCTTTAGTCTCTAATCTTTATTTCAAATCTTTCTACTACTTTGGAGGCAGTGTTCTACCCTACCTCAAAACCTTCTGATAATCCTGTCTAGGGTTCAGTTCTGTTGATTTAGCAGAGTGTCATCATGAAACACTATGATGTTAAAATTTGATTTATATGTGACAGACCCAGTCGGAAGCTTGCTTCTGCTTGTGATATTTCCACTCATATTTGGCCTTACTTGAAGAATGCCTTGGAGCACATGCTATTCTTTGGAAGTGTGTCATCATGCAACAAAACAGCCAGTGCCTTCTAGGCTAAGAAAAGACATGCATTTACATTTCAACACCTTATCACCCTGCACTTCCCCCAGACTGAAGTCACCTGCTGTATGTTTTTGCTGCAGGTTCTGATATCTCAGGGTGTTCAGAGTCTGGATCTTCTTCCTGCTCATTTCCCTTACTGCACATCCATTGCTGTCACGTTGAGAAATGTGCGTTTGACAGAGGGCTCTTGTGGCGGTCATCCAGTCAGTGGTGCAGCCGCCGGCTGGGCTGCCCATGACTGTGGAGACTACCTTTCAGCCTGCCCTTCCTGTAGATCAAGCCGACTGGGTAGACGAGACCTCTTGGGACAGTGAGTCCTGAGAGGTAGGCGGGCTGGAGGCGGTTTCTCGTCGTGGACGCTGTCCATCAAGGTGCCGTCCCCTCCCTTCTCCCCTCACAGTTGATTTAGATATTCATATGGTGGATTTCATATTCATGTATTGCTAGAAGCTTCAGTTACTCTGTTTTCCCCGTTGGTTTGTTCAAATATGTCCCGCCTTTGTAATTCGTTTATTGGTTCCTGTCCTCCCCCTTCATGCACCCCATTCGCCCGTTCCCCTTCTCCTCCCCCTTTCCCCCTTCCCTTAAAACCCCCTGTAACGGTCATTTCGGGGCTCGTTCTGTGGCTCCCATCCTCGCAGTAAGTTCTTCTGCCCCCGCCAGGGCAGAGAATAAACCCTTGGATTTAGCCCACAAACGAGTCCTCTCTTCTTCCTTCATCGCCTCCGCGTCGCTCCTGATCTATCGGCTGCTGCCAGCCCCAGCCTGGGCTGTGGGACTTGTTACCTGCCTCGAACTTGCCCTCAGAAGGCTAAGGCGTTGCATCGCCGCCGCGCACCCGCGTGTGGCGTGAGAGCCTGTGTCCGGGCACGCGAGGGTACTGTCGCCCCTCGACCAGCCGGGCGAGCTAGCGGTCAGCGACAGGCTCTGGCCCCAATACTGATATTGTGGCCTCTTTCACCCCTGTCCAGCATGGAGGACTGCAGCATAAAACACTAGATTGGTTCTTTTCTAACACAAGCTGAAACTCGGTATGCTTAAAATAAGCATTTAGTACCCTAGCCAAACTGACTTCTAGATGTTAGAGAGGATTGAAGATATACACTTGTGCCAAAAGAAATTCTTCTAAGAATCTGAGTCAACAGTTCCTTTTGAGAAAATAATCTCTTATCAAATTATTTCTAACACACAAGTAGTGATGTTATCAAACAATTTAGGTGTTTGCCAACTTTAAAATCACATTCTTTCTTATGTTGTTCCTTGGTTTTAAACAAACAACAGTATGGATTTTTTTATAATAATTAAGGGAGCAAGAAAAGAGTTATCTTTTAGCTCTTCTGAATTCATTATATATTTGTGGCACACTGACAGGTTCTCCATAGCCAGTTTTTCTCAATATTTGTTCAGATAATTGAAACAGAAGTGGAAAAGAGAGAGGAACTTTTATGTTAGGGAGAAACACAAACCAAACCAAACCACAAAACCTCCATCTTAAAGATGTCTTGGCTTAAGACTCAAACAATATATAGTACCTAAAATGGTGCTTGACTTTAATTTAATTTGTTTCCTTTAAAACCAAAGATATATCAAGGTCTGATTTCCCTGATGTAGTATTCCTTCAAATAACCTGAAATACTTTTATGACTATTAAAGAAATAGTAGCAGTTCAGGTTTGTGCAAGGGGTACATATGTTTTACTCTATGTTATGTATGTTTACTTTCATAAAAACTAAAGATTTATATAAAGCTTTTAAAAAAATCCATGTGTGCTAAAATACCAGCTTTTATCAGAACCTTTAGCAAAAAGGGATGTGGTCACTGGTTTCAGATGGAGAATCAGTAGCTATTGGTGTATCGATTCATTCAAATACACAAAGCAAATCCGAGTAATAACCATATTGCTATTTCTTCTGCATAAGCAGAACCATGATTCAGGTTGGAAGAGACCTCAAGAATTATCTAGTCTATCCAATCTCCTACTCCAAGCCATGTCAGGGGGAAAAGATGCTTCTTATCTCCAGTCCCAACCTCCTTGTAACAAGTTATGCCTGTTGTCTCTCATCCTCCTTCCACACACCATGGTGAAGTACAATTCTTGCACAGGTATCTCATTGACTGGGGGGATCATATCTGAAAAGTTTTCACCTAGAATAATCAACAGCTAGTACTTTTACTAAGGGTTGCACCTGCTAAGCTATTGCACTTACTTCTTTCAAGGCTGTAGTAGGTTCCTCGCTGTTCTTAGATGGAGCAGCAGGCAGAATAGACCTGACTGCAGTGAAGAATGCTGAGGAAGCAAAAATTTTATCAGCTGAAGCTCCACGGATACTTTGAAATAATCAGATTAAGACTTTGTGTCTATGACAAAACTTGCATCCAGTTCACCAGCAGTAGAAGAGATGAGATTTTACCCTCAATGTTTTATTTTTAATGCTGTCAAATGGCTACTGCTCCTTCCTGTGTCAAGCATCATCTTGTACAAGAAGGACAATTATTCCATCCATTCTTGTTTGGAAAACACATGAAAATCCATGAACAGTGAAGTGTACGACTTCTAATACTGATAGTTTTCCATCTAACTGACTTGCTAGGAATCCTTAGCAAATAAAACTAATTTACCAGAATTAAAGCAAATTAAGTAATGAATGACAGACAGTAAATTATGAATAAAAACAGGGAGCACTGCAAATCTAAGAAGCAAATAAACAGTTTTATTTTTAAATTCATTTATATTCAAAATGAGAATGTGCTTTATGTTGCCAGCCTTTATAAGGGTTTTATTTTGGGCATTTATTTTCCTAGTTGAAATAATTATGACATTTATGTGTTGAATGACATATATCTCTGGCACTCACCTGATATCCTTTAGCGTGGTCCAAGTATTTCCAGTAATGTGTCGGGGGCGACTGAATGTGTTGCTTACATCCAAAGGCCAAACTAATGCTGCTTCATTAGACACAAGCTGTATGCCCAGGGATGCTCAAAGCAGTTAAGCATCTGGGCCAATTTAGCATGTTATGTTTTCAGAACTTTTGCTTTAAATATTTTGCATCCCTCCCCACCCTTTTCCCTGTCTCATCAGAACACACTGTTCTGTCTTTCAGTCCCAGAATATGTGTCAGCATGTGCAGAATATAGTTCAAGGTGAATGGATTTTTAAAAAGTGACTTGAACACTGCAGGATATGCAGTGCTGTTTCCAAAGGAGACACATATTCAACTATGTGCAAAGCCTGTCTTGGTGAAGTGCATGCTTTATCAAGCAATAAAGATTTATGGGCCAACCTCTGAAAGCTGGAGGGAACACCACTCTAATGCTGTTTTTGAATAGTTGAATTAGCATGTGTACACAAATCTCTTACATGTGAGGGTATGTAGACGCAGAGTGAGGGTGCAGCTGCACTCAGAGGAGGGCTGCAGATGGGGATTGATATTCCTACATGATATACCCAAAAGCACGCAGGGGAAATGTTTAATTTGACAAAAATGAGCTCTGTGTGTATGTGTGTATGTGTCCTCACCTAGGTATTGCTTGCATGCACTGCTCTTTGTGTATTAGAAGTACTGCTTATATTTAAATTTGATATTGTTAAAATTGATTTGGTATCTAATCAGGGACTCAGAGCCCTCTTGGGATTCTATCCAGCCATTTTCTCCACAATTACCATAAAACTCTAACTCTTAAGACAGTATACTAAGACCATAAAATGCATGAGAGAGTTTTTATATTCTTCACCAGAAATTAGTTTGTTTGCTTGAGTGCCCTACTTTAAGGTGGTAATGGGAGTTCTGAACTCAAATTAGAGCTTCAGTGGCTGTGTGAGTATGGTTCTTTCAACTGTGTCTTCATAGGAGATAATATTCTTTCTTTTGGAGGGAAGTTCTATCCTTTGGAGGATTTTTTTTTCTGTTCTGTACATGTTTTGCTCTATTCAGAGTTCTTTCAGGCCTTCTTAGCCCCACTTCATTCATCTATCATCATCCTTAAGTGTTTTAACTGAAGACAGCTTAGAAGATGCTTCTTACCACTTTCCATGAAGAGTTCCTGAGTTCTGCAGTTCCCTGTGTTTTCCCTCACACAGCCTGAAATCAGCCCTTCATGGTGGACATATATCAGGACTTGCTAGATATTCTTAGGCTTCTAAAAAGAGGAAGGTTTCTGCAGGGTGTTTGTCTTAGGTAGGTTATTGACTCTTTCTAACTTTAAAGGGATGAGATAGAATCACAGAACGTGGTTGGACGAGTCTAAGATCATCAAGCCCAACTGTTGACCTAACACTGCTGTGTTCACAACTGCACCATGCCCCCAAGTGCCACACCTTCACATTTTTTGAACCGTTCCAGAGGCCATAACCACTTATCTAGGCAGCCTATGTCAGTGCCTGACCACCCTTTCAGTGAAGAAATTTGTCCTACTACCTTCTTTAAATCTGCAACTTGAAGACATTTCCTCTTCTTCTGTCAAAGTTATGTCAAAGATACATTCCTTCTTCTGTATTACTTGTGACTTAAATACTAATTAAATATTGTGTGTTACTTCTTTATGCATCCTCCCACAGAAATAATATGCAAATTAAATTTTCTGATTCAGAAAAAGACATTTGAAAGAGGTCATAATGGAATAAGTAAACTAATGGAACAAAAATACATAGCATAGCAACTCCACTGCTGTAGAAATTTGATAATGAGGAATGGAGTAGGCAAATGTGACTTACTTATATAATTAGTCATTTAAAGTATTTATTATAATTAAAATCGTAGAAATTATGTGGATAGTAATCAGTTTTCATTACCGTTCTTTGCACATTTCAGTGTTATAATTAGACTGTGGCATCTGTCATTGCTGATTAATTTGTAGACAACTCTATCTTCCCATTAAGATTTAATGTGTACCAAGGCAAAATTATCATTATCTAAAAATACAAAATAAAAAGTGGTAGCAGTTTGGGGGATTTAGCTTTTTCACTTTATTATTTTGGAATTGAGAACATCCCAGCAGGGTCTGTACCATTCTCTGCGAGCAGCACTGGGTGGAAGGAGACAAGGCAGCTCTTTTTGTGCTTGGAAAACAAGCCAATTTTTTTCTTAAAGCCCTTCACTATACTCTTACACACATTGGACTCAGCAGTCCATGAAAAGCTGTTCTAATGGTAGGAAGAGAAGAGCTTTATGCTATCGGGCTGTGAAGAGTAATAGTATCATCTAAATTGCAAAAGATTTAAATACCTGTGGTGCTCCTGCTGTGTTCCATAAAAACTTGTGTTTGGCTTCAGTTGTACTAGGATTTGCTTTTTTTTTTTTAACCTGTATTTGATTGTTTGGCTGTAGTTTTGAAAAGCTTTCAACCACAAGTAAATGAAAGCTATAATGTCCCTGATCTGTTCACTCAGCTCCTGGGATGCCAGAATGTCGTGCTTCCTTATTTTTTGTAGCCATATGTAATATATCTTAGCAGAACTATAAAAGACTTGATTGATGACCTGGATAGGTCTGTTTGTCTTAGCTGCTGTGTTGCTTCTGCTGTGGTCTGTACTTGGACTGTACTCCAGGATTTTCTGGATTTAACAGCAAAGGTATTTTATGAAGTAATTTATGAAATGGTTTCTCTTCTTCTTACGCCTCTGTAAGATTTCACAACCTCCTTGGCTGTGCTGGCAGGTTTTTTCTGTCTTCAGTAAAATCTGAATCACTAGGCTGATCTAAGAGAAAAGATAACCTTCTGAAAAAAAGCACAGAAAGCAACATATGGGAAGAAACAGGGATGAGGTCAAGAAAGATGGGAACTTTTTGATCTGTTTCTTTGCCAAGATTAGCATGTTGAAACTGTATGGTTCCAATCTCATCTGCTGTGAACTAAATCACAGGGAAATCAGACATGCAAAGCCACCAAACCAGGATATATGTTACAGATGCTGTTTCAGGGCTGGACATCAAGGTACACTTGAGCTTCTAGAAGATTTGCTTACTTGTGGAGCACCTATTTGGACTAATTCTGCTGTCAGTTTCTTAATCTACCTGTACTGCTGTCAGTTTCTTAATCTACCTGCAAAATTTTCACTTTGAGGCTGGGAGTATTGTAATTTGTAATGAGAAGCACTAAAGAAATAGAACAGCTATTCAAAACTGACTTGTATTCTAGCAGGTAAATATATTTCTTCACTTCTCCAATACTAATAAAAGCCTTCAATGCTATTTAGGAGAAGATAATCTCTTCCAACACACATTGCAAGTAGATTTAACACTGCTTAGAATTGCAACCATGATAAAAACAGAGTGTGCAAGTCAGGGTGGGTCACATCAATAAACATTTTTAAAAGTTCAATTACTTGACAATATTTTATTGAGAAATAAACTCTCATGATGATCAAACCTGTGCTGCTAATGAATCTAGTGTTAGACCAAAATATAGCTGGCTGCATTAATGAAGTCATCCCATGTCTTAAGTCCTGCGCAGGTATAGATATGTTTTATATGAAATGCTTTAATGTGATATGGTCTTCTAGAACAACACAAGTACACAGGATTCTGTCCTTGAAAGAAAACAGAAGTCTTAGGTTGTCAAGATTTGTAAGCATGAAGAATCTCAGCCATAGCACTTCATTAATGCAGCGATTTCCTTTAAGCTTGCTTGTTTACATGTGCAATGAGTTGCTTCTCTGATTTCTGGATGAGATAAATATCATGCAAATAATTTTTTTTTCCCATAGATATGAAGTCAACCAAAAATTTTAAAATGAAGATTTTGATTTTCTAATTAAAACTAGGATTTACGGCATATTAAGCAGAGAGATTGCATTATGCAAAAACTGTGAAATGAGTTGCACATTGCTGTGACTGACTAACATATTGCAGGTATCATAATCATATTGTTCCATGATAAGCAGCTCATGATCAGCATCAGTAAGAAAGATTGGATTAATAGAAAAAGGAACATCTAAATGTTTATGCCTAAACCCAGCAAGGAGATTAGTGAGAAATTCAAGATGTGAAGGTAGGCAGGTGAGATGGATACAAAGCTATAGCAACTGCTGTTAGGCATGTCTGCTGTCATTTTCCAGCAATTTGCAGTCATATTCAGAATTATCCTAAGTCTGGTGTCAGGATACTTCTAAGATAATTCTAAAAGACAAGTCTGATATGTACTAAAAATAAATGTTTTTTCCAGTCTTGTATGTTCATACTCTTGCAAACTTCTTTTTGTTTTCAGAAGCACTTTCAGCTGATCCTTGTTTTCTCCCTATCTTTGACATTAATACGCCTTTAATAGAACCCCAGTGATATGTGTGGTAGGAACTGGAATATCATCCAAATTTTTATTTCATTGCTAAATAAAATAAAGTAGCATCTTTGATGTACTGACTGCATCAGTAGACATGGCAAAAACCACCATGTAATCTACCTAGGTTTGTGTAAAGCTTGTTATATAGTCCCACACAGCATTTTGGCTACTAAATTGGAGAGAGGAGTTTGACAGATGGGCTATTAGATGGATAAGGAATTGGCTGGATGATCACATCCAAGGAGTTAGAGTCAATGTCTCAATGTCCAAGTGAAAACCATTTAAAAGTCATGTGCGTCAGAGATCCATACTGGGACCGACACTACTCAATATCTCCCTCACAGATATGGATGATGGGATTGAGTGCCCCCTTAGTAAGTTTGCAGATGACATCAAGTGAGTGGTGCAGTTGATTCACTGGAAAGAAAGGATGACATCCAGAGTTTAACAAGTTTAAGTTGAGAAGTTTAAGGTGTAAACCCATATTAATCTCATAATCTCATGAATTTCAACAAACCCAAAGCTGCAGCTCGGATGGGAAAATTCCCAGTACCAGTACAGGCTGAGGAATTAGGGCATGGAGAGCAGCCCTGCAGAGAAGGACTTGGAGATACCGGTGCACAAAAACCTGGACCTAAGCCAGCAATATGTACTTTCACTCCCGTCCTATCCTGGGCTGTATGAAAAGCAGTGTAGCCAGCAGGTCAAGGGAGGTGATTCTGCCCCTCTACTTTGCTGTGGTGAGACCACACCTGGAATGCTGTATTCAGCTCAGGGTTGCCCAGAGTGAGAAAGACATGAACCTGTTAAACATGTTGCTTGAAAGAACATCTGAGAGAGCTGGAAACATTCAGCCTGGAGAAGAGAACGCTCTAGGAACATATTATTATGGCCTTTCAATATTTAAAGGAGATTTAAAAGAAAGATGGAGAGAAACCTTTTTTTTTCTTTTAATTTCCAGGGCCTGTAGATATCAGGAAGAAATTTTTTATGATAAAGATAATGAGACACTCGTACAAGTTGCCCAGAGAAGTTGTAGTTGCCCCATTCCTGGAAGTTTTTAACATCAGGCTGGATGGGGCTTTGAGCAACCTAATCTCTGAATGAAGTCCCTGCCTATAGGAGGGCTGGAACTAGATGATCTTTCAGCGTGCCTTCCTACCTAAACCTTTCTATGAATATGTTATATTACATGAATGTTCAGGGTGGCTTTTTCACTCTGAAAATCAGCAATCCTTTAGCAGAAACATCTACTCAAAGAAAAGGTGTCTTGTTTTTCACTTGATGGGTTTTTTACTTGCTACAAATATACAACATGGACCCTTAGAACAATCAAGTAGTATTGCTGGAATGGATTTTTATTTTATATAAGATCAATTAAAATGGACAGTACTTAATAGAACAGATGTGATTTTTTTTTTTTTTTTCCCAAGTAGTAATGCTTACTGGTTTGTGTTCTGACAGTATTTCTTCCTTCAGGAAGCCAAATAGAGAGTGTCTGTTCTGAGTCTCAGAAATTAAAGGTACTTCTTCCTGGATTCCCATAAATAGCAAAATGCAGATTAAAACAGCAGCAACAAGGGAATTAGATACACATGTGCATTCATCCTGTTCACACTCTGGAAATTCTTTGTAAGTGAGACTAATTTTGATTATCATTAGAATTTTCCTACGTGTAAATAGATTAAAAAACATAGTAGAACAGCTGTCCAGGCACATACAGACTAAACTGATTTCTAGTATCAATCCTCTAGCTGGCCATTTGTTAGGATACTCAGGAAAATGTGTGAGCAGTTGACTTGGAAAGATGGTTTGTACTAAGTAATGCAACTTTGCTCCCAAGTTTATTTTCTTTTTTAGATGTCCATATGTTACGGTTTAGGAATGTTATTCCCCAAATTAGTGTTGCCACTGAAACCATGTGCTACCCCCTTGCTCTCCCTCCCCCTTCTCTGCAGTGGGACTGGAGAGGAGAATTGGAGACACAAAAGGTAAAGATAACATATTGAGATAAGAAGAGTTTACTGGAAACAGCAATGAGATAAGAAAATGAACAGTAACAGCTACAATATCAATAACAAAGTGTACAAGGGAGGCAAATGATTCACACATGACTGCTCGGAACTGGTGACCTCTTCCTCCTCCACACTGACTCGACTGGAAGGAAGCCCTTCTCCACAGAAATTATCCCTTCATTCTGCTCCTGGCAATGGTATGAGGTGGTACAGAACAACTTCCATGTCCTATCTGTGCCCCCACCTGGATACTGCAGAAATTAACCCTGTCCTTACTCAAACTAGGACACCACAAAAATAAAGATCCTTTCCTTGTGCTATGTCAGATTCCAAGGAAACTCTGTCACTGCACCACAGCTCCAGCATGATATGCATGCCTCTCCTATGGGTCATGCTTCAGTTATTACTGCTACCATGTCACGTGGAGTTTGCCTTGAACCCTCATGCTGAAGATATAATATGTGTGAATTACTCTTTCTGCTAAAACCTGTCAGTCCTGGCATCAGGAAATCTAGGTAACAGAAGATTGGAAATGAGGAAAGTCAATTTTACTAGGAAATGGTGTTGTCAGTGTTGACAATGTTTAGCTATAACTGCAATATATAAGTATATCGTCCAGCAGAAGAGCAAATATCCTCTCTGCTGCAGTGGCATTCCTGTTTGATTTTTTTTCTTAATATGAACTCCTACATGACAGATCCACCCACAAAAATTTGTTGGAATTACACTGTTGGAAAATTTGTAATTTAGTAATCTATGAGACTTTCTTTTTATTCATTGTTTTTCAGTTTAGAAGATACAGAGTGTAGTCTGCCTAATGTGACCCAAGGTTATAATTACCACAGAGAACATGGCACAAAAGATGTTATCAAAGTAGCTCTGCGATTTAGCCTGGTGCTAGCAAAAATCTCTGGAATTCTAAATAACTCTTTTTGGTCCATCTGAGAAAATAAAAAACACCCCATACGTTAATTAATACCATGTTTAAAGGCCTGCCAACAACTCTCCAAACACCTTACTTTTCATAAAGTAGTCCCATGGCCTTTCAGCTAATTAGTGGGGGGAACTGGGGAAGCAAGAAACAGCTACACAACAAACATACACTTCACCAGTTTTATTCTTCTACAATTTGCATGGTAATAAGTTGTTTTATTTTCCTTAAAGCAAAAGAAAAAAAGAAAAAAATTAAAATCTGCAAGAAAACCACATCAAAACAACCGACCATCCAATCAACAGAAACAGCAAGCATGAAGTGATTTTTGCTCAGTAATGCATGCCTCTTATGGCACAGACATCTTTATTTTGGTTCGACACACTTGTTCTTTTCACTGTATTTGAGGAGTCCCTCATATAGAACCAGAACAACTACAGATGTTTACTGATAATTGTACAGGATGTGATAGGTCTGTCAGTATAAAAATCAGACAGCTTGAGGAGAATTGTATAGTATATTTATGAAATCTGCAGTTTAGATTGGTTTAGTTCATAAATCAATTTACATTCACATATTTCATGCAGAGTTTGCCTATTTACTTCTACTTTTTCTGAAAGAAAAGAGCTATTTGATGGTTTACCAGGGGAAACATCAAACTGGTAATGTTTGTGAGAATAATTGCTTGGTCTAGACTACAAAACTTTGAATTTTCCTTATTAATGTGCTTCTCAGAGGAAAAAAAAAGGTATAATTTGTTGTTGTGTTTATGATAGTTTTTGCAGAATGTGATTTTCAAACATTTGTAAAGCAAAGAAAACTAAAATCCAGAACTGTGTCTGGTACCTTAAGACTACCTTCTTGTGCATTCCTAACAATGTAACTGCTTTGGAGGGTAGATTGATACTTGAGCTTAAATTCCTGCAACTACTCTGACTAGCAGAGTTTTCATTTTATAAAGGGGAAAAAAAGCGGCACATGGTAACTGCGCAACCTCTGCTTTTCTACCACAAACCGAGAAAATGTATAGCAACACATGTATCCAAAAGTAAATGCTTTGGAAACAGCATGAATTTTAAACTGTGTCTGAATAATTTATTGGTGGCAATAACCTTTTAATTTGGAACATCTTAGGACCCTTTTTTTCAATAATTCCAACAAAAGTTTATTCATGACGGGATCCAGATGAAATAATTCAGCTATGGGTATACTAAGATGTTTTTGAAATTGGTTGAAACTATATGAAACTCTTTTGTTTGTTTGTTTGCTTGTTTGCTTGTATTTCATGGTTTTGTTCTGGATTTTTTTAATGAAGTGGAAGACATAGACTTTCATTTCCCTTTTCTCTTGCAATAATATATGTTCTTTAGAGGACAATTTCTATGTCTAACATGTTTGAGGGATCATCTTAGCACATAAAGAAGGATCAATGTCCTAACTTGAATATATAACTATACCAGACCAATCTTGACAACTAATAGGCAAGTCTTCATTGATTTTCACAGAGTTTGATATTGTTATGAATTTTTTCATTGTGAGTATAACTTTTTATTTTAGTAGTTGAATAAATTTACTTCCTGTCCTAATAATGATTAGAGATTTTGCTTGTCTCTTTATCATGTTATAAAGTACTACCTCTTCTGAGAGCGAATTACAAAAGAGGTATCTGTGAAACATAATAGAGGAGATATCTCAGTGTCTTTTATTAGGCTGACTGAGGAAATGAGGAAAAAGTGAATGTTTCTGGGAGACTAAAAAATTTCTTTCAGAATCAACTATAATGACAGAAACTTCCCTCCTCTTTAGGCTTTGAACTGCCATCTAGCAATTCCTTTGTTATATCCATCACTGTTTTTCAATTTATTTTCATTACTTTCTCAAGGTTATTTCCACTGCACACCTGCTGCAAGTGTATGGCACAGAATGACTGTGGAATTGTACTGCTGACAGCTGACAGTCTTCTGTGTGCATGTACCCTAGCAGGAGACCAGAATTTTTGCATGGTTTATAGATGTCCACTGACAAGACTAATACTTTCTGTAGACACTAGAATGAGAGATGAATACTGTTTGTCCTGAACTTTTTGGTGCCCTGTAAAGGCTATTTTTGAAAGATTTTTTCAACTATTTCATATTCTTATGGGAACTCTAGTCCTAAGATAGCAGTTTTATGTCCTTTGGAGAAACACATTGTTTTAAAAACAGTACATGCAAGGAGCTAAACAAAGGTTTACTCAACTTTATCCTGAAGTGTTCTACCAAGAAAATAATATCTAGCCAAGAATTACTGAAGCACATGTCAAAAGGCAATAAAATCCTTTTGATCTTTTAAATTTTTTTTTTAATTGAATGTTCTTTTTCTTTGTTTTCTTGCTGTTCTTGAGGGATATTATAAAGGAAGAGCATAAGATTTTATCAGGGCAAGTTTTACTACTGAATACAATGGAGCAGCTGGAGGAGACAAGGATTAGCAGCTAGTGGTAAATTCATTTTCTGCATGAGCAGAAACATCTGTTCATTGCTGAGAAGTTCATTTGTCCAACCTTTCAAACCTTTTGGTTATACATGCCCACTTCTCAGCATGAAGCTGAATTTCAGTATTGGAGGGAAAGATTAAAAGTATGGCTGCTTTTATTTATTGAATTTTGTTTGCAAAAATGTGAGCTTTATAGAAAGTACATTGCAGATGAGAAAATACACATATGTTAGTCTAGTCACATCTCATTTTGTACCTGTAACCCTTGACAAGCATTGCTTTGCATGTGTTCTACTAAGTGGTGTTAACTTCTACCTCTGATTTGATTTTTTTCCCTTCTTTCCTACACAGTACACTACTGTCTTGTACATAAAAATGATTAGTATTTTTTCCCTTAAATTAAAGTCAGATTTTTCAAAGAAAAACAATTTTATGAATTTCTTAACCAAGTGATAAAAGTGAATCTTCTTGTACTCTTCAGATACAGAAAAAAAAGAATATGGATACTTGGGTGTGTATTTCTGAAATTCAGTAGTGAGTCTGGAATAAAAGGGACATTTAAATTGATATTAAAATATCAGTGAAGTAAAGATGCCTCAGGAATGTGTTATACTTAGCACTCAGTATGCAAGTGTGCCTGCCATAAAGATGCATCAAAGATGATTTTGAAAGTATTCTGTAACCATTTATGATTAAGATTTATTTCAGTAAACATTTCTGTTAGTTGCTAATCGAAAGTGTAGCATGCTTTTGAGTGATCAAACCATAGGCAAATATCTAATTACCTTCTGTAAGTTATTGCTAGAATTCTTTTTGCCAAAATTTTCACTTTTGTTTAGAAAATATAATATAAAACTTCATGTGAAAATATCCTTTTAATTTTTTATTTCAATTATTCTTAAGACTGCTGTATAAAAAACTACTTGGGTCAATCACCGTTCATGGATGCTGATTATTCTGTCTTAAAAGTTAACCTTGTTTTCTTCTTTTTTTTTTTTTAATTAAAAAGTACATTTTGTAGAAGTATTGTCTTTGGTATCTTAAAATAATGATGAATTATTTCTAATAATTCATCTGCTCACTTTTTTTTGTTTCAAATTTATTTCCTCTCATGTTTTCTCACAGAAACAGCACTCTATAAAAGCAAAAGTGAAATGAAGATTGTTGGTATTATACAGCTACAATTTAGGTGGAAATAAAAACCCTACATTTTTAGGCCATTGATCAAATTGTACCTTGAGGTACAGATTCAGAGCCTTCCAAGGAGAGCTACAAATCTTGCTGAATGTGATTCTCTTATGAAGCTTCGAGGTGTGAAATAGCTGTGTTGACACATTTTAAATTAAACACTGTAACTTTCATCCTCACAGTATTAGCTTTCTCAAATGTATTCTATTTTGTTTATTTTCTTTTATTTCTTTTATTTTGCAATTTTTTAATAGAGGGTTAGTGGCATGCTTTCTCTGTTTCTTTCTCTACCTTACCCTTGTTAATGCTGACAGAGACTGGTATCCAAGCCTGTGGAAAAATTCTTAATTTTTCCTTTGAAAGGAATTGTCCTACGTGCATCAGAGGGATTATTGTATGTGTATCTGAAGAGAAAATCTGGCATAGAGACTTGAGTTTGTTTGCATCGGGCTGAGCTGCAGAGTGCTGCATAGGGAATTGTTCATAGTACTAGGCAAACATTGTAAATGCTAGATTATAGACAAGAGCCCTGCAGCAACAGCACTGAACAAAGCAGTCTTGAGTTTGCATATTTAGATTTTCCTGCTACTGAATTCAGGCTTTGAGGCGATATGTGATTGTTTTCTTCTGGGGCTGTTGAAGTTAGAATGCAAGGTCTCAATTATGTACAAGCTGCCCTCAACTTAGAATAATTTACTACTGCTTATTTTGGGAAGGCCTCTTCCTTATTTTATGACTTGCAGAAGATTTCCTGCCCCAAACATTTCCTCCATCTATAAAATTTCTATAAGATCATATGAACATTTTTTAACCTATTATTGTATTCTGCCTTTGATTCCTAAAATGTGTATGTGCAGCATGTAGAATCACTGCAATAAAAGCGTGACCAGCACAGTATCTCAATAAATCACTGTATGACACATGAGAATGATGTTGGTTTTCATAAATGGAGGTCAACCCTGGAATACTAGGAGGGGTATTCTCTGAAAGCCACACTCCAAGTATAACAGAAAGCACTTTGAATGTTCGTGGCCAACATGACACTTTTTCATACATAATGCAATTAGTTCTCTACAACAACCTTGTTAAAAGTCTGTTTTGGTTCCCATGTTGAGAAAAACTTTGTCACAACACAGGTCAAGATTAAAGAAAAACCAATGAACTAGAACATACAATTAACCTGGTGGGGCATGCTGCAACAACCTACAGCAGCCTGAGGAAAGGGAACAAAAAACTACTAAGGTAGTTTTAGATGGAGCTTTACTTAGATGGAGCCAGGAAATGCTGTCATCACTAATTTGAAAACCCAGATAAAATGTGAAAATGAGAAGTCACACTTAATATGTCAAGCAAATAGTCCACCAGCAGTCCTGAAGAATTGCAAGCGTCATCATTTTACACTTTCTAACGGTCAGGAGGTTTTTACTGTAGTAGGTATTTAGGTATTTAATTCCAGGAAAGGCTTCAAGGCTGTGAATCTGAAGACTTCTCTTAAATAGACATACATCCATCAAGCCTTCCTTTCTGGAGACTACTTAAAGATATAAAAAAAGAAGTGATATCTCGTATGTAGTCTTGTGATTACAGCATGCATCTGCAAAGAGGAAGATCTGAAATAATTTTCTACCTTTTTTCTATCCTGTAGTTTACATGGCATTTTGGGATGCAGTACTCTTGATTGTGTCTTTGGAGCTGCTGTTTCACAGCATTTAAATCTTTTGACCACAGAAAATGAAGTTTTTAAACCCACTTCTGTTCAGCTGACCTTGGGCCAAGAACAGGAACTCTCTTGTGTCTTGAGAGTTCTCATGCTTGAGAGTTTTCTCTGCCTCATTCCCTCCTTTCATCTGGACTTTCCAGATAACTTCAGATTAATGTCTTTGGTGTCTCACTGATAGTGTCACATCAGTGCAGTGGATAAGAGTGTTTCAAATCTACTGAATGAAGCCATGGAAGGTGGGCTCAGCCATTAGCACATAGAGTGGAGAATGACTTGGCAGTCTGCACCATTCATCATGGAACTCTGCACAGTTACCACGGTTAAATTCTTATTGCTCTCTATGCCTGCAGTCTGGAATGCACACTGGATGGCCCAGCATATTTTCCTGCCCTCTTATGTTCTCTCTGCCAGTAATAATTAGCCATGTTTCTTTGGGTTGAGTCATACATATTCTCATACAAATATGCCATGTGAGAACAGTAAAAAGATTTGTTACCCTGGGGCTTCTTAAGTAGTACTGAAGCATGCAATGAAGATGGAGCTGGGAATATTTATCATTACAATTTCCCCTAAGTGTGAGCCACAGCCAGCAGTACAACCTGGCCAGCAGTGCAACCTGGGTCACTGGCTCAATGACTTGGTCTCTGGTCTGAAGTAAGAAAGAAGTTTTGAATGTTGAGGAATGGGCATATGACTTATGGTAGATTTGGTTTACTACAAGTTTAAAATAAATTAAAAAATTAATAAATAAAGGTGTGAATATTCTTTTTCTCCCAGGTCTTTTGGGGTTCTGTCACCTTCAATAATATTCTCAATTACATCAGCGTATCTTCAGGCCCGATCACTTAAGTGTATGTCTGATGATGTTTAAGTAGCCCAAAAGCAGGAGACAACAAAGAATCATAGAATTATAGCATCATTTAGCCTGAGATAGACCTAGAAGATCATTGAATCTAATGATTAATGCATAAACCATGACCTTTTATGTCACATCTACACATCTTTTAAATACCTCCAGAGTTAGTTATTCAACCCCTTTCCAGAGCAGTCTGCTCCAAAGCTTGACAACTCTTTCTATGAAGAAATTTTTCCTAATATCCAATTTAAACCTTCCCTGTGACAACTCAAGGTGATTTCCTCTTGTCCTGTCACTTGTTACTTGGGAGAAGAGGCTGGTCCCCACTTGGTTACACGCTCCTTTCAGGGAGTTGTAGAGGGACATAAGGTCACCCCTGAGTCTCCTTTTCTGCCGACTAAACACCCCCAGCTTCCTCAGCTGCTCCTCATAAGATTTGTACTCCAGATCGTTCAACAGCTCCGTCGCCCTCCTCTGGGCACACTCCAACATCTCAATGTCCTTGCAGTGAGGGGCCCAGAACTGAACACAGGATTTGAGGTGCAGCCTGTACCTGTGCTGAGTACAGGGGGATGATCTCTGCACTAGTACTGCTGGCCAATCTGTTTTTCACCAAGCGAAGACATCTTCATTTACACACTACCTAAGCTCTCAGTCAAGTCCATGTCTTGTAGCTTGACCAAGAAAAACCCAAGCTTACCAAGCTTACAATTGTGTGGAGTTGACTATTGCAGTGAGAAGACCCTAAGGTAGGAATGTAAGGGTAGAGAAGTTGCTTCAAACTTGCAGGTTCTGCCTCCTACAAGGAAAGATTTAAAATCTGGCATTATTTTGGCACTTTTAATATGCTAAGATGTATTGGCAAATACTGAGAACACAGCACCAAAACTGTTCTCAATTTTGATTCTTAAAGAGCATTCAGAATGTGTTATATATTTAGCAGTATTTAGACCAGTCAATAGCCTTGAGCTAACATGTCTCGGAGGGAGATGACTGTTGGACAGAACTAATTCCTGTATGGAAATTTATTATTTGAAATATAATCTATTCTAGTATTTGCAGTGATGCAATTTTGTAGCAGTCATAGTCAGTAAATCCCTTTCCTTTCAGGAAGCTATTCCATAAATGACAGCACTCTGGGCACTGTTACTTATTTTCTTACAAGAGAAAAAGAGTATCAGCAATGATGATTTTGTCCAAGATTTAGACAGAAGAATTATATATGCATATATTTTAAAACAGAAGCCTTGACACTTCCTGATGCACTGAAAGCTCTCTTTGATATATATCCGGAATGATCCATTAAATCATTGTTGTACATCCTGTGTGGTTCAGTTTACAAGCAAACAGAAGATGAATAAGCTAATAAGTTTATAGGCAAATTAAATACAGGGTATAATGAATAAATAAAGATATATATGATTTGTTTATTGTTTCATGGACTATCCTGTTAGATGAAAGGGGAATTGGGGAAGAAGCAATGTTATCCTTCTATTGTAATTTTCTCTGAGGAATATAAATGATCTTAATGACAATGCTCATACATTGAAAAAACCCCACACCAGTCTTCTTAATGAAACTAAATTCAAAGTTTTACACTCCAAAGAATAAACATAGCATAAAGACAATGCTTTATAAAGTTTCTCAAACTGGGGAAGGGAGAGTAGCTTATTGGAGGTGAAAGCAGAAACTAGTGATGTACTTTGCAAGAGTGGAAGAGAGGTTTTCATATTACAGGGAAAATGTTTACACAGCCTTTTTTCATAAAAATAAAAAGTTTGGTTGTTGCTTTTCAAATGCCCTGCATTTAAAAAAAAAAATCCCAAATAGGACATCACAATTCAGTTAAAAACACTACAATTTCAGGAATTAAAGATGTAGGAAATTAATGAATCTGAAAGACTGTAAAGTATGGGTTTGGGTAACTGACTTTATATCTTTTTTTTTTTTTTAAGCTGCCTCTTGTGTTTTGCCAGTTTTTAAACTCTTGACACATTTTCTTAAAAGTAGTGTCAAAGGTACCAGCAAAGCAGTCTCATAAGGAGGACAGCTTCGTAAAACAGCATTCCCCAAGTAGGACACTAACATCTGGTTAATATTCATCACTGTAACTTATGGGCACTAGTTGAGTGCTACATCAACAAAATCAACTTTTGTTCAGATAAGTGTTTTTGAACTGGTTTTAAAATTTAAGTCTTTTTCATTAGCTGGAAAATCGTGGATTTGCACTGTGTGAGTCTGGGCACAGCTGCAAAAATTGCTTCCTTTAAATAAATATATATATATTGCTATCTGTTTAATCAAAATGAAATAGATGTAGTCAAATGATTTCTTGGTCTATAACAGTATTTCAGAATTTCAAACGTTGGAAAGTTAAACTTTCAGAAAAATATATCCTTTTCATAGTATAAAATCTGTGCTGTTAGAAGCTTTGTCTTGAGACTTTAAAAAAAAATAATGCTTACTACAGAATGGAAGACAGAAGATTATCCTGGGTTGGTTTAAGTGGACCTGAATGTAAGTCCAAGATGAAAGGACATAAGTGATTCTAAATTTAATTACGAACCTATATAGGAATTTATGTTGAACCATTGCAACTTTTGCAAACTACTTAGAAACTTCCCTGTCTTCTCACTTTTTGTTCCCATACTCCCTGCATGTGCAACCTTTTGAGACATTTTGCTACTGTGATCCCTGTCTTTATTACTTTTTTTAAGTGCAGCTGAGGTTTGTGCTTTTGTGTAAGCTATGATGATGTAATACAATAAGCAGCAAAATCTCCAGATCTATATATTGAATTGCAGATCTTTACTTATGTCATTACTGCTCCATTTCTCACGTGCACAGCATCACACTTGCAACAACTATGTAGGAAAATTCCTGGTACTAGAACCACAGAGTTAAGTAGAGGCTTATAAATTAAATCCCTGTGTTTTCAGACAGCATTTGGAGAATTATCCTCATCTCATACACAAGTGCCGCAGCTTGCTTTTCTCCCAAGTGAATCTTGTCTTAGCAGAGGTGTTAATGTGATGTTGTTATGCAGACTCAGTACATTTACTGTCCATTCACACGGTCATGTGTGGATGTATCAGGGAATATGCATATATTTCCCAGTACACCCCGTTTATGCTGTGGTATTTGTAAAAGGAGGCTCTTTATTTACTAGCCCTTAGAGGCCCAAGTCAGATATAAGCATTTCATTTGGCTTAACTTGGGACAATTTCTACACCAGAGTTTGTTGAGTATAAAGCTGCAAAACAAAGCTGCTCTGCTCAGCAGATTGTGGATCTTACATGTGCAGAAAACACTTATGACTTTAATTGTGTAATTAAATTTCACAGAAACGGCCCTTTACAAGAGTGAGAAGCAAACATTTCTGACATCCAGGCTGTCACTGCTGCTAGAAGCCTTTTTTGTTTGCATGTTAGTGGCAGCTTCCAAATGCTGATGCTTGTATTCACTGACTTATCTCTGTTTACCCACTTTCCCACCTTTCTCACCTTTCATATTTCAAATATTTCACTTTCTAGTGAAAAGGACATGAAACGATTGCAATACAGAGGTCGGATCATTGCCAAGCACTTAATGTATTTATTTTGTGAGTGCAATGTATGGTTATTGTCTAGACGCTCGCTATTAATTCTCTGGCTTCTTCCTTGTTAATCTTCTGCTTTGAATTTTGTCCCTGCTACTAGTAACCCTGTCTTCCAGTTTTCTCAGATTCATAGTTATCTCTCCATGCTACTTGGAGCAAACAGCTCTGAGAAGAAAAGTGGTGTAATATGACTTTGCATACTCAGAGGTTGCCAGTGCACTGTTTTGACAGACAAGATTACCATAACCAAACAGACTGTCTCTTGGCTATCCATGCAAAACTATTTTCAACCACTTGCCATTGGTAGTAGTTCACAACTTTCACAGCACATTGTGACTGACTCATGTTTAACCTGAGGTGTTTTGGAAGGGAAATCAAAACCCATACTTTGCAAATTTGACTACTGAGGAAGAAACACTAGGCCATTTTTGAAATCTGGGATCCTTATATGTGGGCAAGGAGAGGGAATTCAAAAGTTTGTTTTAGTCTAATTTTTGTGTATGACAATCTGTGTCTAAGCTGACAATGTGTACCCACATCCTGAAAAGCCAACTGTATCCTGGGCTGCATCAAAAGTAATGTGGCCAGCAATTCAAGGGAAGTGATTCTGCCCCTCTACTGTGTTCTTCTTAGATCCCATCTGGAACACTGCATCCAGCTCTGGGGTCTTCAGCATGGGAAAGACATGGATCTGTTTTAGCATGACCAGAGGAGGGCCACAAATTTGATCAGAAGGATGGAGCACCTCTCCTATGAGGAAAGGCTGAGATCTGGAGTTGTTCAGCCTGGAGAAGAGAAGGGTCTGGCTGGTCTTTCAGTACTTAAAGGGGGTTATAAGAAAGATGGGGACAAACTTTTTAACAGGGCCTATTTGTATAAGACAAGGGGTAATGATTTTAAACTAATAGAGGGTAAATTCAAACTAGATACAAGGAAGAAATATTTTAGAACCAAAATAAACATTGAGATAGGAGCTATACCACTATACTTATATCAGAATTATTGGCATATATTTTATTATTAAGAATTACAAACATCTGGTGAAGGCACTTTATTGAAGGCTAAATTAAATCCTGACATGGCTATAGTGTCAATGGATGGTAATTTTCCTACCATCAATGACTTTGTGTCAGTATTTAATTTAACTGATATCTTAAAAATACTGTTGCCTCTTCTTGAGGCATCTGTAACTTCTGTTCTGTATGCTGCAATCTTCTTTTCCTGTGTAGTTATTTTATTTTTCATGTATGTGCAAATAGCTTCCTCTGGCACATCTATATCAAGTGAAACACAAATCTTATTGGCACCACTGGGCTTAATTAATCTTCTTTTTTCTCTCTTTTAAAGAAGATGAAGAGCAGTAATATAAGAAATAAATAATGTGGGAACAGATTTATTTCCCAAGTGAGAGAAATCAGACTGTCTCTCCAAGGGAGGAGTTAGTTTGGTCTGTGGTCTGTAAAACCTGCAAGCAAGGTAATGGTCATGGCCAAAATAAAAAGGAGGGAGAAGGAATATAATAAAAGAGCCAGGCTGAGTATATAATTACCTAATTAAATTTCTTCTGTCTATTTAGTGCCTCTTTTTATATTCATCTTTAGATTATACAGGATGCAGAAGTGACAGTTATACAAAGCCAGAAGAAAAGAAGAAGTGAGTGAAACATTAACAAAATCTGTGGAGGTTAAATTTACAAAAAGAAATTTTAAGTCTCCTTTCAATGGTCTATTGTCTTAGAAGCCTGTAGGAAACAGTAAGGAGAAAAACAATAGATAAACTTGTATCATGTTCACTTTACGGCTTGAATTTAAATCCATCATTTTGATGTTACAGTGTCTTGCTTGTTTGGCATTCAGCGAGGCAGAAATTTATCATTTAATTCTATTATAAACTCTTACAGAAAGGAGCTTCCCTGTAAACTTCCATTTGATAATTTTAGGTTGTCTTCTTTACCTTTTTTAAATTTAATTAGGAGTCTGCATTTTTTAACAACTTCCTTCTCTCTGTTGCTCTAATTTGCTGCTTCCTATGGGCAAGTGATGAAACACGTGGTTTTAATTTCTCTTTGTTGAATTTAGGACTTAATGAAGCACATATTAATACTGTAAAACTATAAGTGATGATGTTTAATTAGCTCATAAAGTAATGCTCATTTTTTTTTACCTTTTTATAGCAAAGTACATATTTTTATGCATTTTAAAAGTTATACAGTGACTTAAAAGATTAAATGAATATTTGTTTTAAATAAAAAGGGAACATTTCAGAATTATATATTTTATGTATCGGGGAATGATAAAATGTACTGGTGATACCTGAAAAGAATTAGATTCACAAGTCATTATGTCACCTAATAGATTTCAATGGCAACAGAAAATACCGTCCTTGTCCTTGTGGATTACACCTGGTGAGGAGTCAGGCCTCACCCAGCTGCTCACTCAGGGGTGAGTTGGAAGGGCAAAAGTGTGAAAACTTGCAGGCTGAAAAATCCCCAATTTAATAGGGAACAAAAACTGTGTGCACAAGCAAAATAAAATAAGGAATTTATTCACTACTTCCCATTGGCAGGTAAGTTCATAGTCATTTCTAGGAAAGCAGGTCTCCATTGTGTAGCTTTTAATTGTGAAGACAAACACCAGAATTCCTTATGTTATTCCTTTCTTCTTTCCTGTAGCCTTTATTATGGGGCATGATGTTATGTGAAACATCCCTCTGGTCAGCTGGGTTCAGCTGTCAGGGCTGTGTCCACTGCCCACCCTTGTGCAGCCTCAGTCTCCTCGCCCTGGTGCTGTGTAAGCACTGCTCAGCAGTAACCAAAACTTCCCTATATTGTCAACACTCTTTTAGTTGCAAACCCAAAACACTATGCTAGCTATTATGAAGAAAACTCACTCCATTCCCAGTACAACACTTCTGTGTATTCTCTTCATAGTTCTGGCAAATGATGTGCAATGAAAGCAATCAGCTTTGGTAGCACATTGCAAATGGATCCGGAATGAGACCCTTAGGCCTCACTTAATGATGGGTATTAATTGGCAGTGCTAAAATATAAAATTGAAGGAGTTCACTTTGATTTGCAGGGAGTTATTATCAATATTTCTATGCAAATAGAAAAAGAAAAAAAAACCCTGAGGAATAAAACTTTTGTTACCTGAAGACTCTGATGTGCCTGAGAACTTCCTGAGGGAGTGATTTATTGAGTAGCCACTGACATACAGAAAGATGAAAATTATAACCACAAGGAAAGGACTTAGTTCAAAGTCATTTATGTAAAATGTGTGAGTGGATGCTAAGGTCAACTCTGTATCCTAGAGGCCTCTGTCATCAATTAATTATACAGTGCAACCTGGATGCCACATAATGGCTTGGGAACACATTGCACTGGGTTTGTTCAGCTCAGGACTCAGGGTGATGTAGATTCAGACCTGCGTACCTCAATGAGCAGAATCTAAATCTGAAGATTAATCAACTTTGGCATTTACTGTGCAAAACTGCAACTTTTCTATGCTTTCAGTAATAGGCTGAATTAGAGGTGCGTACTCACATCCCTGAAATTGTAAGTGAAACTTAAATTCAGACCTGAATTTTACAGTTTTTGTTACCTGTGGTTCATATATCACAAAATTCTCAGTGTCCAATAAGCCCATGTCTTCATCAGTCTTATGAACAATTCAGAACTAGTCACTTTTACTAGCTGGCTTTGCTGTAATGAACCCTTAGGCTGTGAAATTCACCTAAATTAAAAGTTTAAGACACTCTGAAAATTTCTTCCCAGCACACAATATGCAAATAAAATTTTTTAAAAGCTCCCCAAGACTCATCTTGAAGGAACACATAGAAGGAATAAAAAAGTTACCATAAGTGAGCTAAGCACACACTTCACCAAAGAAGCATTTTAGTGTCTAAAAACATGTAAAATTGATATACTGTTCACCACCAAGAAAAGTTTTCACGGTGCCTGAATGGTGGGTTGTTCTGGTATGGAAAAATGATTGGTGTCTTTTTTTGCAGAATGCCTGAAAGGATGATGGAGCCCTGAATAGCTGAGGATCTGCAAGGTCCACTGTGAAGCAAGCCGTGGGATCCAAATACAGCTTAGAACCAAACATTTTCTTTTGCCACACAGTGTCAATAGGGGAAAAAAACAACCCAAAAAACAACCCACAATGAAAATAATTGTAGTCATACAAAAATTAAAACAGATATATCATTTTGTTGCAGTGGCTGGAGGAGAACGACAATGGGGCAAATTCTCAACAAGCACCACTAATAAAATCTTTTTTATAAGGGAGTTGATTTAATTTGCAGAAGAACATAATTAACAAGCTATTAATTCTTTAAATTCAAATTGTTGAACTTAATTTTTAACTCCATGCATGAGCTGCATGACACTCTAAGGGACAAAGCTTACCAGTCAGGCGCTTCTGAAACAGAAAAAGGTGAAAGTAACTTTAGGCAAAAGTGGGACAGTTTTGTTCCACTGCTGTACTCACTGGAGAGACAACCTTTGCTTATATTTCAAATTGTTGGCTAGATAAAGAAATTAGACCTCTTAACAAAATGCAGACAACCCTTTCTAAATATACATCTCTTTTTTTCACTAATTATATTTTCCTTTCTTTTTTTATATAGTATTAGGATTAGTTACACACTTTAAATTGAAGTTTTAAAAAGGTGATTAATGAGTTAAAAAAATAGAAGTTTAAAATAGAAGTTTGAAAAATAAGCCCTTTAGTGGCCTAAACTGTGTACAGCTGTGTTTTCTTAGGTGCAGGAGACTAATTTCTAAAACTACATTTTATGTTTTAGGGCACAAAAATTGTCTGGTCAATGTGTAGATGTACATTTATGATACAGATACTTACCTTAAGAAGATCAGAGATATTCAAAAGCTGAGTATGAATCTTTTTAGGAAAAGGGCCATTTAGACATCTTAATTAGAATATTTGAGAAACTGTAAGTATTAGGCTCAAAATGAACTTCTGCCATTGATTTTGAAGGAAGAAAAAGATTTTTAAATGGATCTAAGGGGAAATTCCAAAAATGAGAAAAACATGCTAGTGACATATGGACCATGATCTGTAATCTTCAGCAATTGGCCACAATGCTTTCCTTTTTCAACATTTCCTCCTCTTGCTCCTGTTATGTCTTTAGGCTGCAAATTATTTAGAAAGAAGTATCTTGGGTTCACACCTGTCAGTACAGCACACACTCTCTTAGCGTCACTAATATAAAAAGGGAAAGGAAAACCTGATACTTAGATTGCACTAAAAGTGCATATTTTACTATTCTAAGTGACTTCTACTTTTAGAAATAGCACTTACACTGCCGGAGAAACTGAATGTTTGATACCGATTTTTCTTAAGACTTAACATTACTGAATTTCTCTGTGCTGAAGAACTGATCCATTAACCACTATTGTTAGGGCATTGTCTATTTCTTATAACAGCAATTCTACTGACTCAAAAGAAATTAAACATTTTTACTATATTGTTCTTGTACTAGAAAGTGAGCCTGTACCTTAATTTGGCTATTTACTTTATCCATTGTGGTTGGCCCAATTTTTTCTAGTCTATGGAGTCCTAAGACACCCCACTGTATTATACACAGTATAAGCCAAATATTTAACTGACAATTCCATCACTTTAAGTAGCTATTTTTACTTTCAAAATATTTTCCACTTAAATAACTAAATTGCTCTTGTTTTCATGCTCATAGTCATGATGTACTGTTTATTCCAAGATGATAATTAATCTGTCCTCCAGAAATGTCAGACAGTGCTGATGCCATTGTTTGCCAGTTGGTGTCTGTGCTGAGCTCTGTGTGTGTGTGATTTTGTAAGGAGTTGGGAGTCATGGGGGAAATTGTGTTAGTGAATGGAACTTTGAATTTGTAATATCAGCTGATTTAATATTTGTAGATTTGACTTGTCAGTTGGCGAAGAGAGCAAAATAGAAAGCAAATAATATTTTTTGCTTTCTTATAAGTTCAACACAGCTGTCAGAGTCCTGTGGGTTAGACAGGATTGCCTAACCTCAGAAGTTGTACTTTTCAACTTCGTCACTAAAAAATAAGTGGTATAACCCCTCAGTCACTTTATAAGTGGTTAAAGGTGGTTTATGTTTGTACAGCTTTAGTAATAAAAGCCACATTCAGGACATATGAATAATTCTGTTGGAACCAAAAGCAAATGGGATCAAAGATATCCGTTGCCTTCTTCCTCTTAATATTTCTGTAACTCTGCTGGAGGTTTCTATCCCCACACTTCTACAGACATAAGTACAAATTGAATTGCTTATTCAAATGAATATTAAAATTATCTTTGTAGAAGGCATCAAATATTTATTTAGTTTTGAGGTGTTGTTAAGCAGTGTTTGTTTTCCTTAACCTAGATAATTTCACAGATCTGGGTTAAACAGTTGTGTCAATATAACTGGCAGGAGAGAAGTGTGGAAGCAAACAGCTGACAATGAGTGAGAGGTGATAGTGACATAAACCTCTCTGTTGCTGAGAAATCTCTACTACAAATCTTTGATATAAACAGACTGTTAAATTCCAAAAAAGGGAAAATGAAAATTATTGGAGATGATGCTGTTCAGTAACACCTGAATTCCATATTTATAACAAGTTCAGTAGCAAACTACCAGAGTTCAGTTTACCTGAAATCAACTGGACAGCATGGAGTAGTCAACAGATACATTCTGCCTTTCAGTATCAGATACTACATTATCCCTAATGCAGTGTAGATGTGAGCTGTGTTAAAAGAAACTGCTTCCCTTTTCTGCTCCTGCTTTTGGCTGCATGTGTCCAGTATTTCCCTTGAGTCAGATCCCATGACAGAAATTTAGCCCAGCACTAAAAGAATAAACCCAAAGCAAACAAAAATTAGTTTTCCATTAGATTAGGCTGCTGAAGTGACTCATCCTGCAGCTGTGGATTACTTACATCTCATGCACAGAAATGAAACAGCAGCTGGGGCTGGGGAAGAGACCACCCTGGTCAGTGACAGCTCACAGTTTCTCCAAACATGCTGTCATGTTCTGGAAGACACAATCTTCACCCTCAGCCCACTTCCCTTCCTTCCTGTCAGCATGAACATCTGTGTGGCAATGATGTGGAGCTAAAGAGCTGACCTGTGGAATTGTTAGTCTGGATCAAGTTTACCAAATAATGATGCAAACTCATGTCTTGCCATAAGAGAAAGGATAGTGCAGAGCAGGGTTTAACAGCCAGGACTAAATTGAGACTGCTTTTCATAACAGGGTTCCTTGCTTTAAGTCCATGCAAAGGTCTGGATTTAGGATATAACTAAAAGGTATCTTAATCTAACCTAAAACACAACTTCAGCACTCATGCTGCATCTTCCCTTACACCTGGGCCAGTATTCCAGTGAGATGATGATGGCAACCAAGTTCAGAGAAGTAATTTGGTAAAAAAAAAAATCCATTGAAAAATGACATTTTGACCATATGATTTCTCAAACCATGTCATTGCTTCATCAAGTCACTAACAAGGGAAAAAGTAGAACCTCTGATTGTGGTGGTCCTGATTTTAAATTTGTTCAGGCAGCCAGAATTTCATCTTTAAATGCATCTATTGTGGGCTGATGCAAGTAACAACACTACTCTGGAGCTTCCCTGGTATCCCACATGCAAACTGCCACATGATTTTAGTATTTTCATTTTGGAGAGAAAAAACAATTTGATAGTTCTTTCCTGTTTAGTGTTTCTCTTTTTTGACACCTACAATTCTAGCCCTGCATTGCCAATAGGTGATAATAAAACTGGCACAATGTTAATCTGACATTTCCAAGTCTTTACACAGTGGAAGAAATCAGTGATCAGAGTCTGCATTAGTGGAAGAAATAATTTTTCTGGTATAATTTCTTTGTGCAGCCAAACACAGTGTATAGAAATGGGTTTCCTGATAATGAAGATGATCAAAAGCATTGCTCTATAATAATTGTGGCTTTGAAAAGCTATTTTTCTATTACAAAAAGGAGGCCTTTTTTTAATTGTCTCAATTATTTCTGAGTAAATTTCTCTAACTCATTTTGAAGGGGATATGAATTCATAAACTGATTGTGAAAATATTCAGTTTGAGCTTTCAGGGTACCATAAGGTTATAAATTCTATTGCCTTTTCATTATGCCAGGAAGTTTCAGACCCTTTGAGGGAAAAAAGCAAAAAAAATTCCCTCTTACTCCCACCAGTTTAAGACTTTCTGTATGAGGATGACAGGTCTGAAGATCATTATCTTTCTGTAGCATGATGACACAAGGCCTTTTCAAGGAACCCCTCCAAAGAATACCAGGAATACCAGGAGCTGGGAGTTCAGACTCTGGTCATGCTGGCTGCAGAAAGGAGGATGGGTGACATTCTGGTTGAGAAATTCTTGGTGCCTGGGACAATGGCAAGATATCTTTGGTGCTGTATATGCCTGTGGCTGTAGATGCTGCTGACAGTCCCAGGGGACTGAGGCAGGCTTCCCCTTAGCCAGCAGATCATTGTTTTGCTGTCTGTAAACTGATGCATTTTATTGTCTTTTTCTCTTGCACAGCTTCTCATGAGATTTTTCCTGCCCTATTTGTGCAGAAGGGAGAAGCAGACAACCTAGTTTGATGAGGATGGACCATATGCATGTGTCATTTGAAGGTTGAGCCAATGTTGCAGACCAGACTCAGGTTCAAATGCAAATTAAAGATGGAAGAGGATTCCCTATAAAAGAAAATTCCATTTATCCCTGAAACTGCAAGGCAAGGCTGTTTTAACGGTGCTAGAGGACCCTGGCATGGATCAATTTCTCCAGAACATATCCTGTGCTGGTCCAACTGCATTGTGACTGGTAAACCTGGGCAATTTTTAAAAACCTATTGTTAGAGAGTTTGGATATTTTTTTCAGAGATAAACATAAAAAGAAAAGAAATAGTTGCATTTAAGAAATACCACTTGAAATTCTTCTATTGACCCAAAAATGATATATTTTATAAGATATCATTTTAAATTTTATTTTAAATTTATTTCTTATTTTAAACAAAAAATACTGCTTTGATGCAAAACATGTAAGAAAATGTTTTTATTTAAAATGTGCACTCACTCAGAAAATTGTGATGGTATTTAATTTTGTCCACCACTGAAACTGTTACTTAAATTAAATCCAAATTGATGATTAATTTGGGATCTCTGAAGCTCCATTTTCTAACCCGGAAAATTTTCTTCAATACTCTGTACTTTCTTTAGAAAATTCATGGGGCACAGATATGTAACTCTAGAAAAGCAGGCTGGTCTCTACCCTGTTTCATCCTTGTTCACAGCAGAAATATTTGTGTAGGCATTTGTGGGAATGTAATTTCTATCCCAGTTTCTTTCCCTATTCATCTTTCCACAGGTTTCTTTTTATGGAGTGGTAAAACCAGGTTTTGTATGTGCAGTCTTTAAAGTAACAAAACAAAAAATAATGTTCCACAATTAAGTCACAATCAGTATAATGTGCAACTGAAATTAATTATTCTGATTAATATTGAAAATTTACACAATTGTCTTACTGAGATCTACAGTCTTTGTTTTTTGCTCTCTTCTGTTAAAATTTAAACTAAACAAAAAATGAAAACTCCCCAGTGCATTTTTGATGCTCTTCCAGCTACGAAAAGGAATTGCATACTAATTTTACTGAGGGATCTTAGACTTTTTCTCACCCAGCTTTCGTTGGTATTCCTGACTACAGCATGTGAAATAGAATCTATTGAAGTTATGGCAAGGAATTTTTCAGAGTTCTTCAGCATAGAGCTGCCTCTGCTCTGTTACTGATTTCAGTTGAAGCAAAGAGAAATTATGTTAAGTACTTCTGGAAATCCTTCCTTTCAGAGGAATCAGAAGGATAGTTTGAGACAGTAATGTTCTCATAAAATTGCAGTCTTTATTTAAAAAAAAGAGTCATCTGCAAATTCTGCTCAACATGTGGCTTTTTGACTTCCCTGAACAGAAGGATGAATAACAACTTCAGGATTTCTCCCTGTGTATTTTTTTCTTTGATCTTACAGTATTAATTTCTTGTGATATTTATCCTTTTTCTTCTGGTTTCCTTTGGTAAATGAATATATGTGGAGCTTCTAAAAATTGCTTCGGTGGAACTAGTAAAAAGGGAATTACACAAACCCATTCTCTCCCCCAAAAAACAAAACCCTTGAAACAGCTAATTATTTTCATGTTTGTGGGCATCTCTACACTAAGACTCTTCTGAACTCCCACGGTTCTAGACTGTCTCAGTTTCTGACCTCCCAAGTAAAACTTTTAGTGGAAATGCAGTGTCAAAAGACTTCTCCTTGATCTCTCTGAAAAGGCTCTTTCTTGTTATAATTTCAAGTTCCTCAGCTGCAAATCTAATAATTACACAACAGATAATTAGGTCCATATAAAAGCCGCAAAAAGTCCCACTTAGAAATCACCTCAAAACAGAGGAAAGATCTCTTTGTAAATTAGCTAGTCCAAGTAAAGGATTGAATGATGGAATATTCAAGCACATTCCTCATTATTACCTGAAAATAAGAAAAATTAATTCTAGATATTGTCTTTGCGGCAGTTCCATAGTTACATAAAGAATTCTGATTTTCCCCCTTCTTCTATTTTCTTCTAAAACTGTAAGAACAGAATTTAAAATGTTCTAAACTCACTGATAATAACACTCAACAGAGTCTGTCTCAGTCTTCTCTAGACCATCCCCTCAAGTATTTATATACATTGATGAGAGCCTTCTCCTCTACAGGCTAAAGAGTTTCGGTCTCTCAGCCTTTTCTCACAGGACAGATGCTCCAGACCATTAATCATCTCTGTAGCCCTTTGTGAGACTCTCTCTGGTATCTCCATGTCTCTCTCATATTGGAAAGCCCAGAACTGAACACAGTACTCCAGGTGTGGCCTCACCAGTGTTGAGCAGAGGGGCAGGGTCACTTCTCTATTGGCAGTATTTTGTCTAAGGCAGCTCCGGACATCATTCACACTGTTTGCTCATGTTCAGCTTGGTGCACACCAGGAGCCCCAGGCTTTGTTCTGCCAAACTACTTTTCTACTGGATTGCCCTGAGCGTGTGTTGGTGCTTGGAGTTGTTCCTCTCCAGGAGCAGGACTTCGCACTTTGTTGAACTTCATGAGGTTCCTGTCAGCTCATTTCTCCATATATTGAGGCCATCCTTCTTTGCATGGCTAATACAATTTTGGTGTTCCTGTGCAAAAGTATTTCCTCACCTAGTGCAGTATAAATGATAAGATTATTTTTTGCTTCTCTTGAAGCCTGTCTCCAAAACAGGGTACACTTGTGCAGCCAGGATCAGGTTCTTAGCCTGTAACCAAGTTTCTTTTTCATATGTCACTTGTGGATATTTAAATTAAAAAGTAAATCTGGGGTTGATTTCCTGCTAATTCTATGTTATTTTGTATATTTATTGCAATTATGTATATATAGCAGTTTTCTAAGGCAAATTGATCATATTTTATATCTAATGTCTGTCTAATACATTCAATCTTCTATAAACGTAAAACCTCATAAGACCAAGCAATAATGGTTTAAAAGAACCTTTTCTCTGGATAAATATTGTGCTTTTATTTAAATGAATGTATTCTAGATTACCATAAGGTCATGTGTGTCAGAACAAAGATAAAACCCTACTCTGTTTAAAGATGGGTTGAGTTCATCAGCATTATGTGATAATTATTGCACTTCATGGCTTTTATTTCCACGGCTTTATTAAATTATGTTACTTTCCTTAACATCCTATTTTAATAACAGTCATTTTGGGAATAGGTGCAGACATTTACAGAACTAATATGGGAATTAAATTTTCTGAGGCCTTAGAAAAATTGTCTATTTCAAAACCTCTTATAGAACTGTGTTTGAAAATGTTCTTTCAATATTTTATTCTGAAGTGATGTCCTAGTCTTCTAAATTCACCTTGTCTATCATGATAAAAAAGTACCTAGTGGGCTCTTTAACCTTTTCTTCTAAAATATATTAAATACCCAATTATGGTTAAACATAAAGAATGTTATTAGGAATTTATAGTGGTTACCACTGTTGGTGATACTTAAGTGAAAATGTTGTTAACACTGGAATCATTAACATGGCTAGGAGAAAAAAAAAAGGTATAGACTTTAACCTTGCCAGTAAATAAATTCAGTAAGCTTCTAAGTAATGTAAGGAAAACAAAACAGTGAAAGTCTTTTCAGTGGTTAATAACTTCTTCATTCTTCTGTCTTCTTTAATCTGTGTTAGTTTTTCCCCTGAACCTTTTACCCAGTCACTGTCAGGTGCTTCACTTCCTGTAAAAATCCTGTCTTATGCACCCCAACATTCAGAAAGACTCTTCAATACGTCAAAACTGATATTGTTACCCCCTCTTTTTCTTTCTGAAATGGATGTGATTTTCTAGAGGATTTTTATTGTTGACTAAACCTTTCTACCCTTATGATTATATTCCCAAGAATTTACACGCATGCGTTTGTGTGTAGTCTCTTAGCCATTAATATCTAGTTTTTCTAATGTTAGAAAGCTTAACTTCTACTTCTAAAGAAAAAAATCCAAAATCATGTTAAGCCCCAGCCCCCACTCCCCCAGAAAAAAATACTTAAACCAGCAAACAATCACATCAAGACTTGTAGAAAACTCAGGGAACATAGGTTATCTGCTATATGAGAAGAGATAAAAAAAATATTTTACACATTTCTGAATTGTTTTTCTGGATGAGTTTAGTAGCTTGAGACACCAGAACCTTCAGGATGGAGTCATTCTGAAGAGTGCCATCCAAAAATCACAGTCATTCCCACAGCCCAGGCAGCAGTCAGCTGTTCCCACAGGGTGTATTAGCAAAACCTTTCCACATTAGCAAAGTCTTTAGATCAAATTTCACTTCATCTAACAGCATTGCTGAAAAAAAGCTTACATAACTGAGAGTGGATTTGCACTTATAGGGTTGTAATTGGAGTCTTTGTGAAAATACATAAAACCTCAATGCACAAAACCAAAAGCATGATGAAAAAAAAGTATTTGAAAGGAGAACACCTTTCTGTGGCTTTCCTCTATCAAAATTAGATTAAATCTTCACCAATCTTGCTAAGATTTGTAGTATAGGTGAGGATCCAGACCTCTGATAGGTGCGGTTCTCATGAGGTGAGCATGTGTTGGCTCACATGAATGGCGATAGGATGAAGGCATTTGTGTTATCTGAGAAAAAAAGTTCTGGAAATAGACAATGACACGCGAATTTCTGAAACGAGATGAAAGGTGGTCCTTTGCTACTTTTGTAATCTACTTTGATTTCTTAGCTGTCTTTTGTTCAAAGTCTGTTCCTGGCCCCTACTAATTGGATGTATCTTACACGTAGCTCTTTTCCTACAACACAAGTTCAGTTTGCCATGAACTTTTATTCCTAAAAACTGTTTCCTATTTGCTGAAGTAAAAGCGTATATTTTACATTCGTGAGAGTAATAATTATTGACACCATGAATCATACAAACCTAGCTGATTCCCGCTGTATGAAATTATATTACAGGCTTGATATTGTTATAGTAATGTTACTGCAACTGTGGCTTTGAGATGATGGATAATCTTGCCTATTAAATTGTTTAGATTGATTCTAAAAACCAGTTTAAACAGTAAATGAAAACCAAAATATCTTACCAGTATATTGGCTTATATATCCGGTATTTTCATGTAAATTAGGTTTTCTTATTAGAGTAATCCTGTGCAAGAGTATATGGTGGAGAGCAAGAAAAATGTTTATAAATTTTATGAAGTCCACCAATTTAAAGTATTATTCTCCCTAATATTAAAATTTTGCATTCAATTATTCCATAATAATAACTGTTCCCCTTTGGATAGTGGGACAAATGAGAGTAGCAACTGACTGGAGCAGCCAAATCCATCTACCGGTGATTAGCACTATCAAAGCAGTGTTTTTTGCTCTCTGAAATACTGTGGATCCCTCACTCTTCTGAAAACACCTAATCTGTCTAGCAAACTCAAAACAAAGCAACTATGTGTACCATCCCGTATGTAAAAGTCCTGTTTCCTTTGCACCAGGAAGCATAGATATTTTGAAGAGCAAACAGCTTGAAAAAGCAACAGCTTACAGTAGAACTAGAATCATTATCTCCTCACCATCACCACTCATCTTTTTTTAACCTAACACACATGACATTCTGCTGAGATACTTGTATAAATCCTTATTTATTTCCTTTTTGCTTCTCTGACGCTATGTTTGAACTGTTAGGCAGGATTCTGATTGTAGCAAATTAGATGCTGGTGGGTGAGATACCTTACCTCATGAAATTGCGGACAGAGCAGTAGTTTTGGATAATCTTTACAATTTAGAAAATGTACATCAACCTATGTTTTATCACAGTTTCTTTTGAAGATTAAGATTGGTCTTTCAATTTTTTGATCCCTTCATTACTGTATTAGTTACAAGTTTTCATTAACAATGCTACTCTAATGGCATCATTGCAAAGCATGTATCAAATCTGTTGCTGGATAAACTTTCTGATAATTTATCTTCAACTGAGCAAATTGCATGAAGTAGTATTTAAATTTATTCATTTATCTATCTGAATTTATACACAGATGAGTTATGCTGCTTGTTATTTTTTTATCTAATGTAAGTCAAAGTAAGTCCACCACATAATATGGAAGTTCTGTCAAGCTGAAGACTTACTAATTTATCTTTGCAATCCTGTATAAAATATATATTGGCCTCAGATAACAACAAAAATAAATAATAATAATAATAATGCTGCAACTATTAAATATACTAGACTATATATACTGTAGAACACAATATGTATCTGTCTTTCTTTGTAAATGAGTTTCCAGTCTGTTGTCACAAGTTGTGGGGAAAATTTTGTCAATTTGAAACTTGCCATGCCTTATATCAAATTTTATTTTTTACAATTGTTAACTTTACATCTTCAGTTTAAGAATGAAGTAGGGAACTGAGTATTCAACAGACTTTGGGTTGGATTTGTTAGGTTTGAAACAAAACTAAAGATTTATATATTCCATGGTATGTGCAATAGACTCCCTTAGTTTTAAATGCCTCTGTTGAAGAACAACTGATTGAGAATAATAATTTTGAAAATATTAAGACGTTAAAATGAAAATCTGAACCACCATTACTGGACCAGTAATGACTTCTTGAATCTGGAAAAAAAAACCCCACCTCAACTCTGAAACATTAAATGTATGAGTGGTGTCCCTTGTATTGTGTAGTTGTTCTGGAACTTCATAACGACAAGAGAAATGTCACTCTTGTGTACAATTTCTATTCCAAATGTTTGAGCAGAAGAATCCAACTAGCATGCTTATCTCTCAACTGCAAGCTGCTTTCCTTGCTTTTTCAGGTGCCAAATATTCCAGCTGCCCAATATCCTACTGTGAAAATCTTCAGTTTCCCCTGACAGCTTTCATGAAACAGTAAATTTTATCAATTATAAAAACCTTATAGAAGATCTAAAGTTGAAAATGCCAGGAACAGTCTAAAACCAACCAAATAAAAGCTTAGGATTTATCTGCTGGTTAGATTATTCATGCTTAAGCTCATTTAAGGAGAATCCTCTTTTCCTTAACAGATCTGAGATTGCTGTGAAGTTTTTCCAGAGTTGGTAGAATTGAGAAGTCTCAATTGCATTGAGGCTGCTTCACTTTGGTGGCCACAGGCTTGGCTGTACATGAATCTCTTCAGGGAAAGAGACAACAGAGCCCAATGTGGGGTTGTTCATTTCAGGAGTGTTTGAAACCAGTACACCTACCAAATTTCTCAGCTCTAATAATAACATAGACAACACTTACAAAGAGAAGAATACAAACTATGTGTGGAGGGATTGTTTGTTTCTTGGCTGGTTGGTTTCTGTTATTTCTAGGCTGCTTGCAGAGGGGATTTCTCTCCAGTGACTGTTCTGTGCACACAGAACTTCAATTCTGAGTCTCCTATGAGCTTTTTTAGCTAAACAGAAATTGGGTTTTATTACTGACCCAGCAGAACTGTTTCCATCATCAAATGTGTAACTTCTGCTTGCACAAAAGCTTTGTACTACACCATTCATGTACTTAAAATGTCACATTTTATTTTATTTTCTGTTACTCTGTCTCACTTTGAGTGTCAAATGACATTTTGAAATGCATGAACTTTGAACATATGATGGCACTGTTGTGTAATCACTAAACTCTGTTTAGTAGTTACATGCCCCTTGCCATGTGTGGTTTTGTTTTTCAGACAAAAAAGCCAACAAAAAAATCCAAACAAAGCTCCAGAAAGTAGTCTTTATGGTTTTGTAAAAAATCCTTTTCTCAATAGGTCATCTATATTCACCCCATCAGTGACTTTCAACCTCATTTATTGACCAATATCTTGATCTCTTTTAATTTATTCATATTGTCAGAGCTTTTTCTTCTCTGTGTTTTCCAAAGCACAAGATGAAATATTTGAGGTTTTTTTCTTGTTTTGATTGTTTACTATCAGCCTATTTCTGGCAACTCATGGAGGTTGATTCCAATGCCAATATTCCTAAATGATTTTCCCAGCAGAACTCTGGGCCTGCAAGTGTGTGTGCACAACCCAGTGAGATTTTGTCGTCCCTGGGGCCCCATCAAAACAACTTTCAGTCTGTTTGCTCAAGAATGATAATAGAGGTATACCCTGCAGGAAGTTAGATAGAGGGCTTCCTGCCTCCTGTACAAGAGCAATAAATGGAACACCAAAGTTCAGGGGATCTGGGAAGGACGAGAGAAAGGAAGCTGTGTCCTTTCATTTTCTAGCTAGCTGAAGCTGGTAAAGTCTGAGTGGACTGGTTTTGCTTCAGAATTCTCTTCAGAAAAAAAAATCCAGTTTAAAAGAAAAAATTCTGGGAATCATATTTCTCAGAAACTTTTGCTCTGTTCGCTGGGTCAGTTCACATGTCTTCGGGCTTGTACTGTCAGCAGCAGTAGCAGACACAGATGATTCAGTTTGCAGCAGTTTCTGTTTGTTCCCCTCCAGGAAAACAAGAGGCAAGTGCAAATAGTGCTCCTTTCCCCTTTAGTTGTCTCATTAATAGCATGCAAACCCTTTTTTTATTAATATTACTTTTTTACCCATGGAATACCTGTCACCCTCTAGCAGCCTAGCCTAGTGTTTCTATGTGTAACCACTAGAGCATTATTTTCTGGCCAATGGGTGTTTCATCTGGTGTTTAATTGCTTGGCTGGAAGATGACACAAACAATTACTCTCACACACTATTATGGAATTACAGAATGAGACAGGTATAAGTAACAGCTTGTCTGAAAGTGGTTAAAGATACAGAGGACTACAGAGTAAGCAGGAGTCAGCAAACTGTCATTTTGAAAGATGTTAGAAAACAGAAAGTATAAGTAGAAAAATGACTTTGAGTGAAGTGATCTTCCCACCTTTCTAAGCTGACATACTGTGCCAATTTTTGAGTGCTGTTGTTGAAGAAAGGGAGAATGGCTGCAGGGAATCTAGGCAGAAGTCACAAAAGTGATCATAGGCATACAAAACTTGACTTTTGAGTGTAAAATGAACATTCTGCGGTTGTTTGGTGAAGACTTGCAGAAAAATATAAATAAATGGATGATGAAAAAAGGAAAAGCTCTGCATGTTTTAGTTTCTGTTTCTGTGCTGGATAATAAACCGATTGGAAGTATGGCAGGCACAGCTTTATTGTCACTTGCAATTTTTGATTATGTCTATATTCAGCCAGCAGCAGCTGATTGACAATCCATTTCTGGTTGCAAGCAGAAGTGACAGAAATAGCTGTAGGTGTGTGATTCTCTGAGAAAATGGTATGAAATGGAGGAGAAATTTCTTAATATTGTTTAGACAACTGTGACAAAAATTCTCAATGAAGAACAAGAACTGATGATTTTCAGGAAATGTTGTGGTGGGAGAAAAACAGTCCTCAATGCACAGTCCATTCAAGCAGGAGCTTGCGGCGGTCATTTTTATCCTGCATCTGAGTGGAAGAAAGCAAAGAAAACAAACCTCAAGTTCAGCTCCATCAAGTATAGCAATTCATTCTGTGTATGAATTCATTTTCCATTTTCTTCCACTTTGCCTTTTTCTTTGTTTTCATCTAATACAATACAGCATTTTAGGTCATCATGACCTTTATTAAAGGAGTGGTGTGGCCTCTATATGGCAGAGATTTGCTTTAATCTATACTCTCTCAAATATTTTTATTAAAACAATGACTTCTACTTGGGATAGGAAATTCCCACCCTACAAAAAAAACCACCACCCCCCACCAAAAAAACCCCAACAAAGCATCTGTTATTAAATGACACTGCTTCTATGCTTGAGAATTTTATTTTTTCGTCTGTGTTGCACTGTTTTTCCCACGTTTCAGTGTGTTTTCAGTTTTGTGTAAGTGTATTGTGGACATGGGGCCTTTATTTCAAGACCGTATCTAAGCAGGGTGAACTAGATTTGTTTCTCAGATATGTTCTAGCAACATTCCTAAATGCATTTAATGGGACATTTAATCTCCTGCACCTCCTGTGAAGTTGAAAGAAGATTTTTGCTGTCTTTATTTTTTTTTCTTACTGGGTATGTTATTTTTCAATATGCTTCAAACTTTGAAAATTCCTTACATACACAGGCACTATTTTCATCCTCTTTGGAGTATATACTTATTGCCCAAATGATGCAGTTAACCCTTGCCCTTTAACAACACAGCCATATATGTTGTAAGAGTTGCTTTCCTTGTTTTTCTGGTTCTAGTTCAATTAAAAAGCAATTCAATGGTGCAGAAATTGGACAGTTAACTCTTATTGAGAGTGAATACTTCATTAGTTACCTCTTCATCAAGAGAGTTATCTCATTCCTGTGTGAAGAGTTAACACTCAACAAGTGAACTTCTTTCCCAAGGCTTCCCAGCCATGTCGTGTCGAGAGATACACTGTAGAAACTGTAGTACTTACATTTGTTTCCTTGTATTGTGTCTGGTCTCCGAGTAAGGCTTCAAAGGCGTGTTTGCAGTATTTCTTTCCATTCAGGTTATGCTCTTTGATAATCATTCTGAAATACATGGAAATATAACTTTATCTCTCTTTTATGTTTTTCTACTCTACATGGTGAAATAAGAAAACTAATGAGTTTCCTGGAGATTAGCTTTTGGAGATTAGTTAGTGTCACAAAATTTACCACTGGAGATAAAAAGCCCAAAGAGTCTTGGCAAAGTAGCCTCTATCTGTTTTTCTCAACAACACTGTGTTTAAAAAAAAATATGCTGCAGTGAAAATTATGATGCTTTGGCCAGACAATTTGAACCAAGGGCCTTTTCCATTTCTTCCTGAATAAAATGGATTGCCACACCAGTATGGAACCATTAATTTCATTAAAATCGGAAGAAAAATATACCAGTAAGTATCAAATTATTACGTCTCCTAACTAAATATTATTTTTCCTTTTGGAACCATCACATTGCACTATAACTGAAATGTATTTTCAGCTGAGTTCCCAAGAAAAAAGTAAAGCTTGTGGGTATGAATTTTGTGCCTTTGATTCCTCCTGATAAGTTTTAAATCTATTGACCAATCTCAGTTTAATATACTACACAGGTAGTCAGATAGATATGACATTTCTGCACTACTCTTTCTCTTCTCTTGTATTCCCTTTGTTTGCCATATCCCAAGTCAGAAAATGCAACTTTTTTTTTTTGAAAAAAAATTTTACATGGTATTTTATCTGATCTTTAGCTTGCTGGACAGAGAAATAATGACCACAATATTCTATAATGACCATAACCTACCTAAACTGAGATTTTCAGCAAATAGCTGGTAATTTTGAGGTATCTCAATTAAAATAGAATTTTGAAAATTATGATATTCAGAGAGACTTGAGTACCAGTCTTCTGGTAGCCAGTCTTCAATAAATGTAGTATTTAGAATCAGTAGAAACAATCTAAACTTCTTAGTCAACATTTGTAAAAACATAGAAATGTATGAAACTGGTCTTTGTAACATTTTCTAAAACTTTTCTGTTAGGCAAGTCTTGAATTTTACCACTGTAAGAGCTGTTACCAGGCAAGACTTCTCTCAGATTACTGTTTTTCCTTCCAAATTTGCAGTGCTAAATACCTGATGCCATGAGATAGGAATGATTGCAAAAGTCTAGGGTAGGTCAGATTTTTAAGTTTATGGACCTATTCTGTCATTACTATATTTCATGAATATTTTAGGAAATGCAAATAAGAGCAATAGGATTCAACATTTACTTGGTTCTTACTGCTTAGTGATAGGAAATTCTGGGGAATTATTCACAGCAGAATTAGATCCTTAATATCCTCTATTATAGTCTTCTGAATAAATTTGTTGGTTTTTTTATATCTGATCAGTACTCGTAATTTTGCTCTCTATTTGTGAAATTAGTTAAGCCATGCCTTTTTAATGCAACTACTCTTGTTGTCCTAGATACTTTTTCTTAAAAGTCCTAAAAAGACTTTTCTTATTAAAAAGGTTTTTTTTATTATTTTTATACCTGTGCATTTACAAGCTTTTCCTAAATGTTATTTTTCTAGTTTAGTATCACCTAAAGAGATGAATAGGAATCTCATGCATATTGCAGTTTTCAATTTCAAAAGTGTCTTTGAACAAGTTTTGTAATCAAAAAGATAAAAGAAGGAAAAAAAACCTACCTGCCATTTTAATGTACTGCTCAGTAGTAGTTTACCTGGTCCACTAAAAGAATAAACATTCTATTTATTTTCCCAATTACCATTGGTAAACTAAGTAATATTAGATGAATGGTTCAGATAATGGACAGAATTATAATTTTTGATGGAGTAGCTGGTTCTTGAATAAGAATTAAAGCTAGTTGCAGCAGAGGACACCTAGCTAACATCTTGATGATCCATCTGATTCTTTCAAAAAATGAACTTGGACACTGAATAATGTCACTTCACTAAATGAAATTCATAAAAGGCAGAAGAGATCTAAGTCTATGATCTCACAAATTCATGGTGGTTTGGGGATTTAGTCTGTAAGGGACACAAAACAAAGGAATACAAAAACAGCAATGAAACATAGAGAAGAAAACTGTTCTGTTAGAGATGCAGTCTGATAAATCTCACAGCTGTTTAACTGTCTCATTTTGAGTGCTAAAGAAGACTGGATTTTGCCATTAAAAAAAAATATATATATATATATATCTCCTTAAAAGATACTTAAAGCAATAAAAATTTTCCTTCCTATGCAGAGATTTGGATTTTTCTTTAATTTATGCTAACAGCACAGTCAGGGTTTTGCTGTCTTTGATCCATAGCACTGCTCTCTTTGGAAGGCATATCCAAGTCTGTAGTTTGAATGCTGGTTGTTTTGTCCAAGCACGAGCATTTTTTGTGTTTTGTCCTAGTCATGGTGCCCAGCTCTGTACTTCTTCATGGCTTGGGAAATATCTTTATTGGCAGTGCGCACTAGGGCTGGTTGTTTTTTTCCTTGTTGTTGTTCATGTTCTATTATTCACAGATTTCTCAATGCATGACATTTTTACATGTCACAAAATTACAGAATAATCATCAAGTTTGGAAGAGATCTTCAAGATCATCTAGTCCTACAATCAAACCAGAAACATCATTATCACCCCTAAATCATATCTGNCTGTACTTCTTCATGGCTTGGGAAATATCTTTATTGGCAGTGCGCACTAGGGCTGGTTGTTTTTTTCCTTGTTGTTGTTCATGTTCTATTATTCACAGATTTCTCAATGCATGACATTTTTACATGTCACAAAATTACAGAATAATCATCGTTTGGAAGAGACCTTCAAGATCATCTAGTCCTACAATCAAACCAGAAACATCATTATCACCCCTAAATCATATCTGCAAGTGCCACACCCAGATGCCTCTTGAATGCTTTTTATAATGAACTTGAATAATGCTTGTTTGACTCATATTTTCAAATACTCTACTAAAACAGCACAGAAGAACACATTTTGTAAAAAAGAAAAAGCCCAATGAAACTTCAAAACAATACCGCAAACCTTTGATTTTTCTTTTCTAAATAAAACATGCTACTACATTGCATAGTGTAAACTACTGAAAACACATTTACACACATTTTCATCTTAGTCCTTTCCTAATAAGCAAAACTAACAGACATCTTCCAGCACAACCTCCCTATGCCAGGGTACCTAGTTCAGCAGAATTCTCATGTGTCTGCCTCTTTCTATGAGTGATTACAGTGCACATGTCCTCAGTTATACATTTTGTTATGCCCCTACCTAGATTCAGGGCTAACTGAAGTCTTGCTGTAGAGTTTACTGTAGTCTGTTAAAGACAACTAAAGGGAATACTGTATAGCCTGCATTCAGTGGTTTCTTGAGAAGCAAAAATACAAGTACCTTTTGGGTGCCCATACAACACTGACCAACTCACAGGGTTATGGGCTGGGAAGAAGGTTCTTTCTTAGTTTTCTGGTTTGGATGAGTTGATAAATATGCATTTTTAAATAAGATGATAATATTTTTGTGACTAATGTCAACTGACCATTTTTATGTTCATTTAGTTTATGCTAATTTTTTAGTTGACCTTCATATGTCAAAATAGTGTATTCCACTTAGATGAATTCACAAATTCTGTCCTTAAAAGCTCTTGTATCTATTTATGCAAATATCTTAATAAAAAACTAAATTTTGTTAGTCAAATTTTAGTTCAAAATCACATTAACATTTTAACCATTATTTTTCACAGTCATGAATAGCAAGTAGTTTTGCCAACACAGTGAGTTGGAATACTTTACTGTCTTAATTGGTGAACATGCTTTGTTACATTTACTTGTTGTCTGATACTCCTCAAAAAACAATAAACAAATCTGTTTAATTTTATTCTTTTTTAGTTGTTTTGCTTTCTGCTCTTAGCTAGTTTGCTCTATTCTTAAACTCAGTCAAAGTAATTACTGCATAAAAAATTTAAAACCCAAGGAGTCAATGTGCTTTGTTGCATATTTGTGGTCACTTTCAAAATAATTTCTTGCAAAAGCAAAGCCATAATGAAGTTGCAGGCAACTGTGTGCTAATGACTTCCCAGTAAAAGCTTCTGGGAAGATCTAAGCATAAAGGTTACTTCCAGCAAACATTTATTTAGTTAAAGTTAAGGTAAGTGACAGTATTTCTAGTTCCCATCTTTCTCTTTCTATGGCAGGTTTTGTTTATTTGTTTGATTGTTTTTAATATGTTTTCTGATTAAGAAAGGATGCTATGATTTTATAGACTGGAGGAAATTTATTTTAGTGTAGAAGAGCCAGAAGGCCTACTGTACATGTTTAAATCCCACTTTTGTCTTCCTCTAAGTGCTTTCTGAGACAAAAAGAGGTTTCTGTTGCTGTTTCCAATTGAAAGTGTATTCACCACTAGCAGGAGATCCTAAGTTGTTACCTGTAGGCAAAATCAATGGTTATTTGTTGTGGCACTTACCTAGTCTTGTCCCTAAGCACTTGAAAAGTGGGGGTGAGTATGTAGTTTCTGTTTGTTTTCTGTGCTAGCCTTTTGAAGAATGATAAAAATATAAGCCAGGGAAAAACCTTAAGAAGAGATGCAGTTTATTGCAAATGGCAGGATTAAGTACACTTTGATTGTACCACATTATGTGGTAGCCTTCTCCTAAACACTTCAAAAGTGAGATTTCACAGTGGCTCTAGAATACCTATTGGCATGTTTCAGGGAGGGGAAAAATGTCCAAGTTATCTAAGATAAATAATTTTTACAACAAATTATGCTGATTCTTTCTCATTCTGCTTCCAGACACCTGGAAAACAATTGATTGTCTCTCTCTTAATGGCAGCACTTAGTTATTAGAAGATTGTTATCAATGTCTTTCCTTCCTCAGTCTTCTCTTTTCTAGACTAAACAAAGTCCTTCAACTTCCTTAAGAGGTTGTTCTTATAAACTCTTAATTATTCTTGTAACTTCTACCACAGAATCTTTCCAATTTACTTTTTTTCTTTTGTTATAATGTCCCAAAGCTGGATTAAAAGCCTCAGCTATTAAAAACTATGGCCTTATTAATTTACTACGAATTCTTTTAATTTCTTTTAGTTTTAATTTCGTCCTTTTTATTTCTTCCTCAGTTTTGAATAAATGGAATTACTTAATTTAAAATTGTGAATTTCGTATTCTAAGAGATTACCAGTATTCAATTAGCATCCCTACAGAATCAAAACTTGCTTTTCATAGTGTTCTGTTTCTTTTTGTTTAGTATTTTCTTGACTTTAGTAGAACTGGAATCCTAACTGAGTGACTGATAATTTGTAGACATCATCTCCACGAGTCTATGTGTATTTTTTCGTGAAGGAAAAATGGGAGTGGGTCACAGTTCTATTATCTTTATTAAGTTGAACCTGGTGGAGGTCGAAGCAGATGATAAGATTTATATGGTATCTTTGGAGAGTAAAAAGAACAAAGATGTCTTTTGTAATTTTATTTTGTGTTTCTAGTGTGTTAAGTGCACTATTTAGTACTAAGACCCTTCTTGAGAACTGAAAAATGTGGTCCACAACATTAATGTCTTACTAACATAATTTTATGAGGCATTTATTTGTATTTGGTTCTCCATATAACAGTTTGAAAGCATAAATTTCAATATGTAAAGCATTTAGATTGAAAATCTTTACCTGAAAGATGTATTTTCATCTTTGTTTCATATTTAAATGACAGTGTATGAATGGCTGTAGCAGCTATATAACTGGCTGTCTAGGTGTTTTGATTATTAAATAATGCTTTGGGCTTTTACTTTATATGAAAACAAGAAGCCATTACTTCTAATATTATCTAGAATATTTACTGCTTATGTGTGAAAAGGAAGAGGAAAGGAAGCAAAGCTGCTAAAATTGGTTGTCATTTTAATCTGTAGTTATGGTCTCCTGTGGAACTGGCTTACAACAGAGGAAGTGGGATAAGTAGCAATAATCAGTGCTTTTCCTCTTTTCCTTTTTTTTTTTTTTTTTTTTTTTGACTGATGATTCTGCCAAGGTTGTGACTTGTTCACTGGGGAGAGATAAAAATATTACAGCAGCAAGTGGGATTGGGGACTTATATTAATGCAGAATCAATACCACGCTGTAAAACCAAGATTCAAGGAACTGAGAATTGAGCATTTTCTCAAACCTTAGCAATTACCTCTCGCAAACAATTTTCTTACAAAGTATCTTGATTATATAAAATGCTGTTGTTCTACTGACCCTGACCACCATATAAAATTAATTTGATATACTGTGTAGCATCACTGAAATATTGTCTACTACAGCTCAGAACTATCTTTGATAAAAAGCTACAATTATCCTCCTGCTTAGCACAAATTGTTGGGGTGGGTGACATGAGAGCAAGAATAACTCCTGACACTACAATTGGATTCACAAGCATGGACCTTTGAGCAAACTGCTAACCCTGTTGGTTTTTAAACCTTCACCAGAGAAAATCTTATTGTGTATTTGAGGCTACAGCATGCAAAAGGCTTGCAATCCCTTTGTGTACAAGCAGAATTGCAGTAAAATGCAAATACCTCTATTTTTTAATTTATTCTTAAGATTTTGATAGCTCAGCTTCATTATGTAGTATTGGATTTTTTTAATCACTAGCCACAGAAAACCTAAAATCTCTTCAGCATATCTCCTTTCAAGAGATTTAACATCTCTTTTAATTTAGAATGGTAGGTTTTGGCACAGCCGGAATCCTATAGTGTTTAGGATTGGGTGTGGTTGCAGATAAAGCATTTTCACAGCTTCATAGTTTCCTATAATAAGGCTAGTAGATGAACTCATTTGCTTAGTGCTGGAATATTAAATATTTCTACATCTGTTGTTCATATGTGCACATGAATCCTTTTTTCTGTTATGGAGAGAAGCCATGAGCTCTCCCTTTCTCTTATCCGCTTTCCGTCTCCCTCTCTCCTCACTTTACAATACTATGTATGTGTCTGTTTGGCACAACACATCTAAAAAAACAGTCAGTGGAAAAAAAACGTAGTAGTGTTCCACTCTAAATATATACAAAATATCATTCCCATTGCTCTGCATATAGAGACAGGCAACACACAACTTCAGAGAAAACCTGGATCTCATCATTCCAATATTCTTCCAGTTCTACATCCATAACAAAACTTTTGTTATTTTATATGTAAAGACATGAAATCATTCTTGTCCTCCTATTCATATACTCTGTATTTTACTAGATTCTGGTAATTATTTCTGCAGAAAGCCCTCACTATTGTCAGTGCTTCTAAGGGCCAAGGGGCAATTTGATGATACCAGGACTTTAAAAAAAAAGCCAACAAAAAAAAAAAAAAAAAAAAAGCTCAACAAACGAAAACAGTTTTAGAAAGAGAGAGAAAGAGAGGTGGATCTCTTAGGTGACTTGTGCTACATAATCCATTTATCAAACTATGAATAGAAACATGAATGTGGTCTAGATTGTAATTAGACTGTTCTTTTTATATGTACTGCCTAAGGAACGAGCAATAAAATCAGTGCAGCAGCTTATGTAGTTTTTGGTTTTATATTTGATTTACAAAAGGAAATACCTGTGTTTTTAGTTTTTAGCACACCACCAATTTCAACACAACTGAATCGTGCTGATGGGAAAGAACATTTTAGTGCATGAAAGGAGCTTACATCAAACTAAGATATTTAACTGCTATTCATGTATTAATGGTTTGATGAAAATGATTGAAATACTTTCTTTTTAAATGACAAAAGTAAAAGGCTTTACTTTTTTCCAGTTGGAAACCCAGTCACATGAGAGGGATGCTTTTCATCTGACAGGTCTCTAGATACAGATGTTCTGTCACCCAAAATTACAAGCAGGTGAATGCTGGAGGGTATAGATGATCTGCAGTCTTTGATACACAAGGACTTGCTGATGTGACTAGTTAGAAGCCTTACAAAATTAGCAGCAGGGTACTGTATATAAAACTGTACATGAGTTTTCTGTTTCATCTGTGGCCCAGCCACTGGGCCTAAAAGCACACTTGCAAATATGGCTCAAGGTATCCTATTACTTTTTTTGCACTTGTAGGATTATGGTCTGACACAAAGGCAGGAGTGAATTGTAGCTGTGATAATGCACATAAAGTAGGTTATGCAGTGTAAGTGGAGTGAGCTCAGCTCTGAATGGCCTGTGCAGTGCAAGGAACTGCTGACTCCAGTGGCTGAGGAACTTCATCTCATTCATCACTTCTCATAACTGCTTTTTATTCTGTACACACATCAAATAACAACATATTCTTCCCCCATTTGTGGCAATTTATAATGCATAGAAAACCCATTTATGCCTCAGTGACTGACTGAGACACTCTTTGAATTGCTGGTTTTGATGGACTGTATTTCACAAATGTGAATTCTAGAGTGGAGTGCATGGTCCAGACTTTTTGAGTAATGGTGTAGATTTTAATGCTTCTTTGTGTCTTCTAGTGCTTATTATTGTAATACTCAAATACTTTATGACCAGAAAAATGGTCCTTCAGCCTGTAAGCACTCAGAATATGTATTCCTGCTCAGAACTATAAGTGGACTGCAGTGGAAGACCCTGTCTATGTCCATATTACTAAACAAAAAAAGAGGACTATGAGCTAATATCTGCACTGATTGGTTCTTATCCTCATAACTGGTAGCTGTAGAAAAATTTGATTGGAAATTGCTACCTGCAGTAGTCCAGACCAGAGTCAGGGGTGGTTTAATTTCTGAGCCACGTGGGTGGTTAGGGCCTCAGTATCTGAGCTTCCTCCCTGATCTTTTATCTGGAAGAGTTTTGCATTTATCTAGAAGAGGTTTGCATTTGGATGCTGTCAGGGGCAATTTACAAGGATACCTGAACCTGACTTGATTTGTACATACATATGCATGCTTTTTTTGTTGATTTTGTTAATTTTCTTCTGGTTTGACATTTTAATTTTTTTCACTTTCAAAATCTAAAGTGAAATTCAGGTAGCCAGGAAGCTATTACATATTCTCTTTTCTCTTTTGCTCTCAGACAGAAACGTGTTTTGGTAGAATAGAATAAATTTAAAGGTTTTACACTTTTAAAATAAATATTTTTTCAATTATAAATTTGGGAAATGTAGTCTAAAAAGTACATTTTTAAAAAAAGGTATGTACTACTATACTGTGAATTCAAAAAGATGAGTAATTTTTATGTCACCAACTACTCATTTTGTGGCAGAAACAGTCTTGTTTATGTTTGATTTTCACTTGGCAAATGTTTGGCAAGAAAGATGCCTCTGGATAAAAATTCAGTCTGAAAAAACCACTTTGTAGCTGTATGGCCTAAGCATGCATCTATGAACCTTCAAGAATTTTCTGGGTGTTGACAGAGGATGATCAACAATTTCTGTACTATATATTAGCCCTAAATCTTCATGGCAATACATTACACTATAAGAAACTTAATGATGTAATTAGAATATGAAATTAGATGATAAGATCAAGGGTATTAAAAGACCAAAATTTAATACAAGAAAAAGCAGAAAGCCAAAGGATTAAGAAACCTGTTCACAAGTGACTTCATGTTTTTCCTGTCCATGAACATATGGAAAAGATAAAATTTATAAAATCTGATTATTCAGATAAGAGAAATTCTTTCTCTCAGCTCTAAAAGTGGGATTACTGCATCAAGTATAGATATCAACCACACTCACGATAATGTAATTATGATCAATTTATAACACAGCTTTCCACTGAAACTGTACAAATAAAAACACTAGGAATTTTGGAGTGCTCTGATTTGTCAGACCCAGGTTTTTAAAACTCTTATTGGTGAATTTAATAAATCTAAAATATAATTTTGACTTCTTTTTATAAATTTTTATTTTGTTCCTATCACAACACATTTTGTCATTTATGTTGCATTTGTAAGCTTTACACTGAAATTGGTGAACTAGGGGTTTTGTGAGTGTCCTTCCTGACTGAAAGAAAAAACTCATTCACTTGCCTTCTGAGAACTGAGCTTCTACCTGTTTATGGCAAGTAGTGTTAGACTATTGATGAAAGAGTTAATAACATTTGGAATTTTGAATCTGAGGAATATTAATGTTCTTTATAAATGTACTGAGTTGACCAAATTTGTCATTTAAGAGTCTACTTGTACAAATATAACATTCCTAGTACAAAACCTAGTTGAATTACTTGCAGCTTGCTTCAGAAATAATGTCAGGATGCATGTTTAATGTTCTGTCAAGTGTTACAGTGTTAGATTGCATTGGCCACTGTATATTACAGGTGTATGTGCATATAGCTATGTATAGACACAAAGACACCTATATAAAAAGCTAAACAGAAAATTAACTCTCTGCTATTAAAATAAACATTATTAGGGTTGGCTTACTTTTCAAAAGTATGAAGATGTGTTCCTGACATGACATTCTGGTGCTAGAAGCAAAGTCTAGGTCAGCTTGATAAATGTTGGAGTGCATGCCTTTTGTGGTTAGATATTTGACTAAAATGATCAATATATTTTGGATTCTGAAACTCAGAGTACAGATTTGATTGAAAGTCTGCTGTGCTCAATGAAAGTTTTCTTATGACTTGAGACTGGTTTTGATATAAATGTCTAGCTGAAGGAATTTTTACCGATCTCAAGATAACACAGCAATAACGTTTACTATTGCTTTCCAAAGCATTTTTGAATAGAAGACTTGATGGTATACTTTAAGCAAAATTTTTGTGAAATTAAGGAAATATTTGAAAATTCAACCACTTCCTTTCTAGTTCTTGAAGGATATGTTTCTTTCCATGCAGTTACTCCAACAATGCTAAGGTATTTTCTGATCAAAGCATAGTGGAAACCAGACTAGTAGGAATGTTCTTTCTCATGAGAATGCCTGTAGAAGTTGTATTTCCTACCTACTGCAGGACAAAATTAATCTAAGATTCATTTGTGTTTAAATAAATGTGCCTAGTTCAAATCTAACAAAAAGGAGAAGTCCTCCCATGTCTTCTAGGATACCTCTGAACTTTCCAGGGGTAAAACAAAAACTTTCCATACTCGGTCTGATAGTCACAGTTTACAAACAGCAGACTCTTCTCTTCTTGTTCAAATTTAGTGTGACTTTATGGGTACAGCACTTGACCATTCATGTTCAGGAGAACCACTTTCTGTCACCAGCTCTAATTCTGGTCTATTTCGTGACTCTATGGAAATCTGTGTGTTCTGCTGTTCTCACCTGTAAAAAAGAAGTAAGACTGCTTCCTTCCAAAGTGAAATCTTTTCCTAGTACTAAGTTTTTAGCTGAAAAATGAAGAGAATAATCTTTATTTTGGAAGCTTTTACTATAATTACAGGTGATAACTTTCAGTGACAGATGTAGATGTCCCACTTCAGTTACTGATTATCTGTTCAGAACCTACAGGTTATTAACGGGTACTGATGGGAAGGGAAAATAAATGTAGATGCTTGTGTTTTAATCATGCCTAGGTCAGTGGGAAAAATAGATATAAATGTATTTCAGTCCAGTTTTCAATGATTCTGATCTGTTTCTCATATACATTTGGAAATTCAGGGTAGTGGTTTAGTAAGAACTGAAGAAAAAACGAGATAATTTGCAGAATACTAATTTGTTATATTCACAATCCTTTCTTATTTCAAGAAGAATGTAGAAACTTTTTCAAAATTCTTTGCTAAAATCAAATATGTCCTTATAAACAGGGTTTTCAAAAAATTATTTCAAATGGCCCTAAGAGTAATGTAGGATATTTATTGCAAAAATATAAAACTTCCTCTATCTTTTCTCATTTTCCTCACTTTCCATTCCCTCCCTTCTGCTGCCAAGAAGGTCTGGTTTCTATGTTAGACTACAGTAAAAATTACACAATATATAAGCAAAATACATATTTGTTTAACTGCCTTTACTAAGATTAAGATTTTATGCACCAAGTTGTTGACTATGTGATATATAGTTTAATGTACAAGAACATTACTTCTCAAAAATTATGATTTTCCTCTAGAAGAAAAACACAAAGCAACTTTAGGAACAGAAAAAACAGTTGTGACACAAAAGAAAAGATTTTATTAATTTAAAGACAAATTTAAAGATGATTTGAACTATGGTTTTACATAAAGCTCTAAAAGTACAGGAAAATACTTTCTTATAAGAGAAAGCAAGTTCATATGCCCACATGTATATTTATAAATGGCAAGATAGCTCTCTTATTCTTTAAATAGTAATGAATCTTGTATATATGTGTCATAATTTTCCTTACTTTGTCATTAGATATTTCATATGGACAACTGTTACTACTCACCTAATTTCCTTAAAAGCTGCCTTTTTTTTTTTCCAAGAGACTGTCACCATGTCTTGGAATAGAGCATAGTGGAGATAGTTGAATGAGACCTGCTTTACTGCAAGCTTTGACAAGAGCTATAATTATACCAAATAATTATAATTCATCACAGACACATCCAGAAATGCTCTATCTGCCCCTGCTCTATGTTCCAGTTCTCAATGTACTCCTTGGCCTGAGATTATATACAACCCTGTATGGATATGATTTGAGACCAAGATTTTCTGCAGAAAGCTTGAAAGAGAATGCATCCAGGTTGAAAAAATCTGCTAGATGAAAAAAATGGCATTGAAAACAGCAGCATAATTTGAAACTGCAGGGACTAGAAAAAGCATCACTGTTTAATTGTGTGAACATCTTAAATAATCCTCTAAAATGTTTGGAAAATGTCCCGATTTTCTTGGACTGAAACCTTTCAGGGGGAGACACATGTCATGATGAGATGGGACAACAATCACATCTTCCTTCTTCCTACTCTTTTGCCCTTTCCCAATACCATCATCCATGACCAAAATTAACAACAACAATATTTTATTATCCTGGCAAAATTTTCTATCCAGGTATATCCAGGTACAGATATACCTGGCCAATGTTTGTTTAGTACACTAATGATCTAATTAGTGAACAAGTTTCTTTGAATCCCGGTTGTCATTATATTTGCTGGAGAACACCAGTGAGAACTGGTATGTCTGCTAAGTAAAATGCAAGTAGATTTTAACAAACTTGTGAAGGTATCAAAACAGTTCTTTTTTTTTTTTTTTTTTGGTACCAGCAATCACATCAGGCTACTATCTAGAACTTATTTTTTTGTCTAAATTGCCATTTAGAGCTTTGTAGAGCACCCACACACTATCATACACAAGTGCCCTTAACTAATGTTTATGTATCATATACTTTGTTAACATGTATTGTGCTGTGTGTCACAGTTAGAGCAATTCCATTCCATAGAAACTATAACATTTGTTTTCACTCTACCTTGGAACAAGACCAAAACCTTTTGGAACACTGCAGCAGAAATGGAATTATCAAAATCAATGTTTATGTATCAAAACATGTGGATGTGATTAGGGAACTAGTCTGGCACAAGGAAAATCCAGCTTCAATTACATTGTTCTATGTGAACCAAAACAGATTTTCTCCTGCTAGAACATGTTGAATCAGGCAGGCTAAGGATTTTAACCTCTAGTTCCTTTAATAATCAGTCTATTCTTCCCTTCTCTTTCATCAAACTTGCTATTTTATTTTTTTTTTGCAAATCATCTTCTCTTGAATAAAAGGTTCATTTTTTTAAATGCCATACAGTAAAAGGGTGTTCCAATCAAAATTCCTCACAGTGTCCATAGTTTAGCATGCAAATATAGCAACTTCCATTTCATCAGTAGAGAAATTCAGTCTCAGGTGTTAAGTGATATGCACAGGATCATGATGCAACTCAGTGAAAAAAGCTGGTTTGGGACTTAGATTTTTTTGTGCTCTATGTATTTGACCACACTCTTATACAGATGGACTATATTCAGACCTTCTGTTTTTCCATTTTGTGAAATATATCAACATTGGTATGCGTGGAATATGAAAACAATCAATTTAGAATAATAGCAATTGTTACTTTAACTTCTCAAATCAGATGTATGACCGCAAGCACATGAAGTTGGGTTGCTCACATCAGCCAACAAGGAACACAAAAGCATCTTTGCTAAAGTAAGCTCTGACCTACATTTGGCAATAAAAGTCTTTCTTCAAGGCTGTATTCTTGACTGAAATGCCAATCCTAGATTCAAATGCCCGAGTTGTCTTTCTAGTATACGGAAAATGACTACTCTTCATCTGAAATGAGAGAAGTGACAGAGTTGTGATTAAGGGTTGCCTTGTGACTTGAGCACTCCATTGAGGAAATGAGAAGCACACATTTACTATGTTTAAGCTGAGGAAGTCTGGACCACAGTTTCCAGATCCCCAGCACAATCAGAAACCACCAACCTGGAAGAGATGTTAAGGGAAAATTTTCTCCATTTTCTCTGTTGGTTGGTACTGGGCCACTAAAGAAAGGAAAAGTTGTGTAAAGACTACACAAGGAAAATGGAAAGGATGTCTTGCTTAAGTAAGAGAGGGTAGGGATAGGCAGTGTAATAAACCCTGGGTACTGTCCAAGCTTCTATTAGTGCTTATATAATTATTTTTTTTTTAGAGCCTTGTTATTGTAACAGGCTGTTAACCAATACAATTAACTTTCCTTCAGGAAATGGCAGTAAATAAAAGTTTAGTTAATTAAATATGTTTTCCCAATTATTGCAAAGAACATATTTTTTTGTTTCCAATACACTTTCTTGAAAACAGTTCAACTTGCAGTGGAATATGCCAGGGAGCTGATCAGTTTGTTGTGCTCAGTTGCCTTACAGGAGCCTCTAGGTCCCGTCAATTGCTGTGACAATACACAGCAACTGCTGATTTCCCCTTGTTGGTATCCTCAGTCACACATGGGACCTAGCTTGGAGGAATTTTGAATTGGAATGCTGGCTGATTTGCAACGGAGAAAACTGACTTGCTGATGAGGGAAAAAAAAAAAAAGAAAAAGGGCTAATGAATGTTTAAAACCATCTGTACAATGCAGGAGTGAAATTTGCTTTATGTTATATATTTATTTCAGATTTGTTATATATTTGGTAACTTTGGTCAGGACTTGAGACCTCATTTGACCTTTAGGGACACATTTCTTTATCCAAAAGCTAATGTCTCTGATCTTTCTTAAACTGATCAACAGGGTTTTCATGTATAGGTACAAGTTTGGAAATGCATTTATTACTGCCGATGTTTGTTTCATTTTTTCCAAAGCAGGGAAGGATTTAGAATGCCATTCCAACTGCTGGTAAATAACTCACACATTCTGAGAGTTAATTAGAGGCAATTATACTGTGATCTAGTTGATCACTCTTTAAAGGTGTGGCTAATTTTTCTACAGCTACCTCTGAAAGATAAGAAAATTAAAGTTCTACTGGCCTTGTCTGAGATCTTTTTTTAAGGCCAGTGTTGCTGCAGATGCATGGTAAGGAGGCAAATATCAAATGACCAAAATATTAATTCTGGGCAAAGGGAATATGCAAGACAAAATAGATATGTACAAGGCTCCCAGTTGATCCTGAAATTATGAAGGATCTGCTGTTCCAGCTGAATCTCTACAAATATATGGGGCCTGATAGAATTCATCCAAGAATCCTCAAGGATCTATCTAATGTCATCAAAAAACCTCTCTCAATGATTTTTGAGTGGTCTTGAGAATCTGGAAAGGTCCCAACTGACTGGAAGCTGGCTAATGTTTGGTTTTCAAAAAGAGCAAGAAGGAGGACCCTGGAAAATACAGGCCTGTGAGTTTCATTTCTGTGTTTGGTAGAGTTATAGAGAAGATTATTCTGTGAAGTATTGAAAAACACCTGAAAAACAGTACAGTCACTGGTCACAGCCAGCACGGCTCCATGACAGGAAAGATCCTGCTTTTCAAACCAGATTTCCCTTTATGGCAGGGCATTCCACTCAGTTATCAAGGGAAGCCACTTGATGGGATGTTTCTGGATTTCAGTCAAGCTTTTAATGCTGTGTCTCACAGAATTCTTCTGGACAAAATGTCCAGCACACAGCTGGATAAACATGTCATGTGATGGGTGAGCAACTGGTTCCCAGGTCAGGCACAAAGGAGGTGGTCACAGCTCCAAGCCTGAAGGGAGTTCAAGCATTTGGACAATACTCTTGAGCACATGGTGTGACTCTTGGGGATGTTCCTGTGCAGAAGAGGAGCTGGGCATGATGATCCTTGTGGATCCCTTCCAACGCAGCGTGTTCTATTATTCTGTGATCAAGATGACCCATAAATGCAGTGATATTTGAATGGGATTTTGCATATTAGTTATCAACGTCATATGCAATGTCATAATAAGTTACTGTGATCATAAGATATCTTACAACCCACAACTGAAGAGGACATAAGCTTGGAAAAGAGTGTTACCTTCATTGATATGAATGAATGTACTTAAATAAAGTTTAATAGCAGTTTTCCTTATTTACCTGCATATAGTCAGGTTTAATAATCTGATTCTTTTTTGTTTAAACTTATTGATATCAACCCTAAGGTATTTGGTTTTGGGTACATACAAAAAGCTCTTCTTTGTACTAGTAATGGACAGATAAGATATTAGGAAATCTAAGATATTTGGATATCTTAGAAAAAAAAAACCTGGAGTCTTTTATGCTGACTGTAGTTACTCTGTTGATGCTACATTAACTACTTTACTCCAGGTGAAAATCTGCTTTTGGATCTTTCAAGATGGTTTCCTTGAACAATTGTTTGAAAATATTACTTAAAATCATAGTCTTCAGATTTTTTTTCAATATTAGATATTAGTTTGTCTTTTCTGTTTGAGAATTTCTCTTGTTACTGCATGTCTTCCATCAATAGAACTGAAATATTGCATTGTTGTGTGTCAAACTGAAAAGAAGTCCTGGGTGAGATAGTTTCTTCATATTAGTATTGCACGTTGAATTTTTTATACTGTCACAAATGTCTTTTCTCTTTATATACATAATTTTTCTTGTTTGATAGAAATTTTAGCTATTCCCAGCATAACAGAAATATATACATTTTTCGGTAGGTTATTTTCTAGACAAATCTATGGGCATTGTTGAATTTGTTTCTTTTCATTGTTTATTAATGAAATGGACCTTTAATAAATCATAGGAAATTTTCTTGTACTATGTGATGGGTAGAAAACAAAAATATTGTGTTCATGTGCACTGTAATGTGCAAGTTACACTCAGATATTTTCCTTCATAACTTAGAGAGTACACCTTGATGAGCAAGTGGAACTAAAAAAAGATCCATGTACTTCTTGAATTTTAGACTGCATGATTTTTTTTCTTTTTAAATTTTTAGATTTTTCAAAGAGTAATTCAAAATGAGTAACACTTTTGATCCTGTCTCCTATAGCATCCGCCTTGGCAATCTAATGAAGTATGGGCTAAACAAATCAACAGTGAGGTGGAATGCAAACTGACTGAACTGCTGTAATCAGCAGAGTGAAATCCAGCTGGAGGCCAAGTGCTAATGGTGTACCGCAAGGATCAATACTGTATCAACACTTTTTAACATCTTCATTAATGACCCGGATGGTGGGGCAGAGTGTGTCTCAGCAAATTTGCAGATGATACAAAACCTGGAGAAGTGACTGATATACCAAATGGCTGTGTTGCCATTTGGAGGGATTTTGACAAGCTGGAAAAATGGGAACTACATGAGGTTTAATACAGGAAATGTAAAGAAATAACCCCATGCAACAGTACAGGCTGAGAGCCAAATGGCTGCAAAGCAGCTTTGCAGAGGAAGACCTGAGGATTAAGAAGTTAAATATGAACCAGGAAGGTGTCCTTGAGATAAAAATATCCAACAATATCCTGGGCTGTGTTAGGAAGAGCGGCAGGTCATTGGAAGTGATATCTCCTCTACTCAGCACTGGGGAGATCACATCTAAAGTACTGTGTCCAATTCTGGGCTACCCACTGCAAGGACGTCATGGGCTTATTGAAATAAATCCAGTGTAGGGCACAAATATGATTAATTGACTGAAGCATCTTTCATGTGAGAAGAGGGTGAGAGAACTGGGATCTCTCTGGATCCCAGCTGCATCCAGTCTGGAGAAGAGAAGGCTCAGGCAGGGATTTTATCAATGTAGGTAAGTACCTCATGTGAGGAAGAAAAGAAGATTGGAGTCATATTCCTCTCAATGGTATCCATGTACAGGACAAGTGCCAATGAGCACAAACTGAAATCAGGAAATGACATTTAAATTAAAATAAATGAAGATGGCCAAACATCTGAGCCTTTGCCAAGAGATATTGTAGAGTCCCTATCCTTGGAGGCTTTCCAAACTGGATTGGATGTGGCTTGTGCTATCTGATATAGTTTCTCCTGCTTGGTCAGCATGAGATGGACTAGACAACCGCCAGAAAACCCTACCAGCCTCAGCTGCTCTGTGTGTATCATCCTGAGTGATTCTCCATGAAGTAGTAAGTGAAACACAGGTGATACTTGCTCCCTTTGCTCTTGATTGCCTCGAATACAGATGTCTTTTTGTGGCATTTGTTCTCATTCCTTCATGTGGATTACTGAAGCAGTTTAATCTGGAATTAGCAAAGGCATCTCACTAATTTACTTAAGGTGGGCTTTTTTTTTGCGGGCTTTTTGAGGGGTTGTGGGTTTTTTGTTTGGTTGGGTTTTATTTGTTTGTTTGTTTGTTTTTTTGAGAAGAGAGAATAAAAGCTGTATTTACATATGTAATGGGAAAGTGCACTGACATGACACATTACAACAGAAGACATTTCCCTGCATTTTCCTTACATGGCTAATGTGTATTTTTCATAGTAAGTACTTCTACAAAGTATATTAACTTCTGTGGGATTCACTCTGCAATTAAAACATTCAGTTCAGACATTTGCATGAGGTTTAGCTTTTAGCCATCCACAGTGAGGGCCAGGATGATTATTCCAGACAGGCACTAACTGGCTGGTGGTCTGGGATGACTCCACAGACCACACCTGATGACAACTTTGACTGATTCTCATTGGCTCTGGTGGAACTTTAAGTACCCGTAAATTTTTGCCAAATGTTAAATCCCACTTGTCTGACTGAAAAGTGGTTCAAATACATGTTTTCAGCTTTCTTTTCCATAACCAATGCACAAAGAGTGAAGCTATGTATAACGTTTTCTTCTGCAATTTTCAGTGAACCACTCATTGTCAGTTACAAGAGATGTTTTCATTTTTTGACCTATAAGCAAACCTCATACACGTTCTCTTTTTCTCATTAATTCTTGCTCCAAGCTTTTAAAATGCAGATGCTCCATTAAATTGGGACAGACTAGTTGTATTAAACTTCCACAGATGAGGATGTGAGCTTGTTGATCATTAAAAATTCAGATGATCATCCAATTTCCATTCATCTTCATGGTTGGCTACCAAGTGAATCTGAGTATCCTTATGGACTGTGAATTTGTGTTCATATTGAGTCTGGTTTTGAAACACTTATCTTGGAGACGAACATGACATTTACTACTAGGGAAATGAAGTTGGATAAGCTAAAATCTTCTGTATATTCTGTGTTTAAGGTCTTCTCTCTCCAGAGAATATAGGTTTCTTTTAAAGGTGGTGACACAGAAATTGGGGATTTCAAGGTTCTGAAGTAAATCAGAAATTAAATTAGCAGAGTACAGACTTTGGACTTCTGGAAAACAGCTTTTGCCTTATTAAGAGAATTAAGCTAGGTCTTGTGGGAGGCAATTCTAAAGGGAAAAAAAGCTTGGAAGGTCTTTTATGGACAACTTCCTCCAAGCACAAAAATTGTAGGTCTATCCTATACAAAGGAAAAGAAGATATAGGGAAAAAACTTGTCCAAGCAGGCAAGTCTCAAGGGCAATTCCATTCAGAAAGGTTATATACACATAAATCTTCTCTGAATATATCTATATATATACATATCTGTATATGATGCAAATATATACATGTATGAGATGCAAATGATAATGGGCTACAAATGAGGAATAAAGAAATATTGTCATACAGGAAAAGTACTGGAAAATGAAAGACTAACTGGAGATAAAAGTAGCAAAGGAAATTAAGGGCCACAAGAGATGTATTATCATAAAAACAAACAAGGGAAACAGAGGATACTGGATGAGGCAGGTCTATTAGTCACAGCAATCACAACAGAGGCTGAAGTAGTGGATGTCCTTTAACCTGAGTCTTCACCAGCCAGGGTTTTTATCCTTTTATGCCCAGAGACAGAGTTCAAGAAAGTGAGGAATTACCAGTTGTGGAAGAAGGACAAGTCAGAATCTCTTGAGAGAAATCAGTTCCTTATTTTCTGTTTAGCCTCATTATCAGCATCTTCCTGGAGAAGGAGAAAGAATGCATGCCTGTCAAAATGCAGGTGAGGCCATACGAGGAGTATGCAGCCAATGCACTTGAAGCCAGGGCTGCTGTTCAAAGGACAAGATAGGAGAATGTGGCAAACTGTAACCTGACCAAACTCTACAATGACAGATGAAGTCCTGCAACCTAGAAAGACAACTTCAGCTGCAGACGGTTTTGGAACAGAATTTTGCCCTCTAAAATATACAAAAAAAATGTAATTTATAATTAATGGAATCATCTTTTAGTGAGCCTTCCATGAATGTATAGAGCTGGGGCCAAATATTCAAAGGAAGCAATTTAGTTTTACATATCATTAAAATACATTTTAAAAGGAAACTCATAAATACAACAGAGACTTCTTAATTTATCACAGTAGAATCTGCATTCAATAATATTAGATAATTGATTTAATTTTTATTTATTTCATATAGATACAGAATTTTTCTTCATCCAGACACTTCAAAAGCTTGGGTAATTTGTCATACCATATATCAGAACACTGAGAGTGCATATCTAGTGAATTTCTAAAAGAAATGTTTTAAAGAACCTTTGTATCAAGAATCTTCTTATCAAATAGGAAGTGTTGGATTATACTTGTTCATTGAGAAGTCATTTGTAGACAGTTTTTACCTAAAGTCAATTCGGTTTACAACACAGCTTCCCAAATGGTTATATTGGCAAAGTGAGGCAGTGAATTCTGTGACAGGTGCTGTAGCAAGTGGTTTGCAAGGATGAACTTCTCAAGATCTGTCTGAGTCAAGACTGAAGCCGGTTGTGTTGAATTGCCTTGGCTTAAGTGAGCTACCCTTTTACGATAGCCTGCCTCAGGGCAGTTTCTGTTGAACCTCCATTTGTTTTTTAGGATATCCTTTGAATGAATGCCCTGGGAGTGGTATCCTGTCCCTCATGGACTTAGAAAGCCTTCCAGTTTGGATGACTGTGTGTGAACATATGTGTATAATAGAAATGTGCCCTGTCCTACACATTTAGAAACAATGGTTACTTCATTGCTAAATATGGATTTAAGTGCTTTAAAACATATAATTTCTGCTTTATACCCTCCACAGCAGAACAATAAATGCATCTCTCTTCTAACTTCAGATAAAGACCAGACACAGAAGCAAATAGATCACCCTTAGGGTAGTAGTGTTTTACTCAGTGATTCCTAATCATGAACTAAGATTTAGTTGTGACATCAATTTAACCTAAGATATTGGAGGAGAGAAATAGTAGTTTCTTGTGAAAGGAAAGTTTAATTTAATAGCAGTACATTTAAATTAACTTTTCTCATTTAGGTGCCAGACTCCATTGTAAGAATTCATTTTCTGGTGCTCGGCAATATTGGCTCTTTTATCTACTGTACACAATATTCACTGATGCAAGATATTTGTTCTGATGGGTTTATAGTCTCGTAATATAACATATACCTCACTTATTTTCCAATAAATGGGAAATATTGTTATCATGAACCAGCCTCAGGAACAGACCCTCTCTAGGGTCGATATTCTGGATAGTCTACATGTTGTTTTGAAGTGATTGTTTCCAGTTTTAGAACTATATTTTGCTACAGCAGTAGCAGGTCAAGGTAATGATAGGTATTATCTGAATTTCTTTATATGCTCAGCTTTGAAGTATAAATTCAACATTGTGTTGTGTCATTTTATTTTCATTTTTTTCTCAATGAACTTAATTTTTTGTTTTCTCTAAATGTGCTTTATTACATAATATATCAACCATTATCTCATATTTGCCATTTCCTATTGGAACTAGTATCCTTGAGATAGTTGTGACCAGGTTTCTCAGGTCAGACTAGTCATTTAAGTGTCTGTAAATCAGCTATGGGGGAATTTTCATTACTGTTAGTGTTACATGTTTTTACAGCAAAGTTGGCTTGATGAGTTCTGACCAGGGCAGTTTGTACCCTCGGGACAAAGATTGTTCCTCTCCTTCAGTGGGTCAGAGATACTTGGTTTGGGTGCCATATAAACGAGATTCAGAAATGGTCCAATGAAATTGGACTTCTTAAAAAAAATGACCAAGTGAAGAGGTTTTGTTTACCTTTTTGAAATGTGGAAAGACACATGATATGTCTTAAAACATGTAAAATGGAATTTCATAGATGAAGGAAACAATTAATTATCCATGGCTACAGTTCTTAGAATAATAATAAACTTTAACTGCAACAAGAATGATTTAGGTTGCATATTATAGAAAAAATTTAAACTGACAGAAGAGGATGCACATATTGTTCTGTGGAGACTGCAGAAAGAAATTCCACCTCTGAATTTTTCAAGAAACAAGTTCAGACAATCTAACAGATAAAGTTTAGATTTTGAAGAAACAGGCCTTTGGCAGAGACTTGGATTAATTAATTTTTTTTCCTCTCCTCCTTTATGATTCTATGAGAATTGTGACACCACAGTGGGAATGATTGCCACACTTAAAACAGGAAAGCCATGTCTACTCAACATATTAACCTTAAAAGTACTTGCATATCAATCCAAAAACTGTATTGTATAATCATTGATTATAATTGATTCACTGATTGTATATTCTTCCAAAAATGGAATTTATTTGGATATCACATATACTGGTATACAATTATACATATACATAGAAGACATGACAGGATATATAATCTTGATAATTACAGAATCCACACTCAGAAATTCTCCTCTGTGTTCCATGTGTTTCTTTTTTCTCTGTACTAATAACACATTCTTTGAGTAATTGCTGAAATCTCAGAATGAAAATTTCTTTCCTCATGTAATTTTTTCCACTTTTCAACCAGGATGAAATATCATGAAGTATAAATTGTACTTTACATGATTTATATGAAAAAAAGCTTCCACACCTTTGAAGTATTATAATTATGTGATTAATTGCTGTAGGGCTCAACAGTATTGCCAAAAAGTAAAATTTGCAAATGGAAGCAAAATAATCAGTAAGGTCCTATAGAAATTAAAACAACTTTAATTGTTATCATCTTGTATTACAAAACTAGTAATTCCTTGTATTTTTCACATCTTCTTCTGGAAAAAATAAATTCCTTGGCACACAAAAATATGAAGTACTTTGTCAATTTTCTCACAATGCTGTGTTTATCGTTTCTTAATATCAGAAACACCTCCACAGTTTCTCAAGGACCTCAAAACACTTTGCCAATGGGAACAACTAAATCCAGGATTGTTTGTGTCAGGATGATAAATTTACTCTTTATCTTTCAGAAATTATGCTTTGCTTACTATAGCTCTTACATAAAATATTCAAACATCTTGTTTAATTTAATAATAGTTTTATTCAATAACAAATCTTGTCAAATGTTAGGAAAATAGTGTTTTCCTTTTCCAAATATTTTCCTACATTAAGCCACATTAAAAAGCCTGAAGCACCTTTGTTTTGCAAGATTACAAATTATACACTACTATTGCTTGTTGTCTAGGGTACCATAGGGACAATTTCAGTTCAGAACAAAACAGACTATTTTGTCCCTCTATTGGGTATAGACCACTCGAAGAGTTAACATTGCTTCATGTATCTCCCTCACTATTGTAAGGGAGAAGGAGTGTGATTTAGAGAAACCTTTTTCTGGGTGTAACAAAAATTGTTCATACACAATTTTCCACGATAATTGATTTTTCAATTCAATGCACTGAATTCTGTTTTGTGAGAACAGAACAATTGCCCAGTACTAACACTGTATTGGAGACAACTATTTTCAGCAAGTGTGTGAATATTGTTCTCCTGCTTGGTTTTAATCATTTAAGGTTTTCTTTGGTTGGTTGGGTTTTTTGTTTGTTTGAGGTTTTTGTTTGTTTTGTTTTGAGTGGGGTTTTTTTTGTTTTGATTTGGTTTTTTGGTTTTGTTTTTTTTGCTTTGTTGGTGGTGGTGGTTTTTGTACTTCTCAGTTTCAGTGTCCACTTCTTTAATTTAATCTACCTGTGTTTGGAGGCAATAGATACAAAAGAATCTCAAGCTGCCTTAGCATACAAAACACACCTCGTTAGCAACAAAGACTGATGTGAACATTTACTTTGAGGCTGTGTTGCCTTTGCACTCACTTCAAAGCAGAGTTCAAAGCCCTGATCCTAATAAAAGCACTAATGACAAGATTGCAGAAGCATTCAATGCACTCAGCAAAGGCCAGTTTTTTTAACATGTTCTATTCCCATTTGGGTGACAGATAAGTGCTTAAATTCTTAGAGATCACACTGCATTAGCTAGTGAGTTGTTGAAAATCAGGAGATTAATGCCACTGGATGCTAAACAATTCTGAGTGTCTGTCATTTATTGTCAGGTCTCTCTGGGAGCTAAAGCCTTGTGAAAATGGGGTGCCTTCTTAAAACTTTACCAGGTGAATTCTCAAGTCTCTTCCAGTCTCACTTTCTATTATTGTTATGGTCTAGGGAAATCTAATCCTGAAACTAAAGTTTTCTCTAAACAGATTGGTATCTCCTTGTCTTTGCAATTTTTTGGGTACTCTATGAAATTATATAAATTCTTCTATTTTACAAAAACAGTAATTTCTGTTTTGCAGGTGTACATCATTGAAAGTGTAATCCTTTCTGCAATTTATTGTCTATAACACTGTTTTATATTGAATATTTTTCCTCCTCAGCATAATCCAAATGTTTTTCACTTTAATCTTGGTATACTTGTGATTATTTAAGTGAGGCCTGATTTGACTAGCACTGCACACACACAATGTAATGAACTTCCACTATTTTCTATTAAAATTGTCAAAAAAATGTTCCAATGAAGATTAATAAGTGCCCCTTCCTCCACAGTTCTGCTCCAGATAACTTGTGCTGTAGGTGGAAATGGGCTTCAGAGGATCCTACCAAAATGTACATGGCAAGATATCTCCTATATTTACATATTTGTCTTTGCTTAATTTTATTCTTTTCACATAAGAGACAGCTAAATACCAAATCTCTGATATCGTAATTGACAGTCAGACTTTGTACCAGCTCTAACATGGGTGAGTGGACCAACCTTTTGTTATAAATAACGAGAGTCAGAACAATCTAAAAATGAAAGGACAGAGAGGGCAACACTCCAGCAACCATTGTGTGATCACCAAGGATGCACAGACAATCCAGGTCACTTGGCTTTAGCCAGGCACTGTAGTTTAGTTCCTGTGCTGTTGTCTGTGCATGTGTTCCTTCTTGAGTAAACATAACCCTGGCAGGACCCTACCAGGGCACTGGCAGACCTGAAGTAGGTCCTTGTGCATCCAGACTACTTGTGTAGTGATAAGCATAAAACTTTGGGTCCTGCCAGAAAGACACTATAGCACAGGCATGGACTAGAACCAGTTAAAAAAATTTACCTGTACTCCAGTTGTAACATATATTTATAGAGACCCTTTCCTTAGGCTTGCTGTGTTCCTCAGTGGAAAGCTGAATTAATCTGATCTAGGTATATACAAGCATTGATATAATTGCTCACTTTTCAAAATGTTGTCCTGTAGCTGTGGATCAGAACTCAAAAGCAGGAGGGCAAATGATTTGCAAGATAGCGAGTCTCATTTTTTTGCCAGGCCCTGGCTTAGAGCTAGACAACTAAAATCTACATTTTGTAAGTATCTCAAAATTGTCAGTCAAAGAGGATCAAGCACTTTAACCAGTTGCCAGATGTTAGCAGTGATAGCACAAATGTGTTATTAAAAAATCAGTGCTGATATAGGACAGAGCCTACATACAAGTACTATATTGGGAGGGGAAAATCTCCCAGACAGTATCCCACCACATACCCCAATAAACCTTATGAATCAAAATTAAATATAAATCAAACATCAGGTTTTTCAGATGTGAGTGAAGGGGCTGACCATATATTTGGGTGCCCCTAAAGACATACAGATAGGTGCTTTGACATTGTTGGGATGATTTGGAGAAATGAAATTTACGCAGATGTTTCTTTATAGCACATGGGCAAGTCTAGATGTTCTGGTATCTGTGAAATAAACACAGATAATTTTGTGTGTAATGTGGATTGAAGCAGTGAATTTAAATCATCTTTCACATGAGGGGTCGCTCCTTGTCACTGTCCCACAAAAAGAGCTGAAAAACCCTTAGACTGAAAGCTTTCTGGATCTGTGGAGATACGCTTAAATTCTGCCTTAGTTTTAGACATCAAAAAAAGCTTTTGTAAGGATATAATAACATAGCAAGCTGTATATATGCACTAGTTCTCTTCTGTTAAATACGATTTTCAGTTTATGTTGAGTTAAAAAAAAATCTCAATCACCAGTTTTTGTACAAAATATTTTTTTCTGTAAATAAGATAACTATCTGACAGTTCATTTAACAAGAGCCATACTATTATAGGTTGTTCCTCCCTATTTGTTGTATTAATGAGATACTACAGTGGTACTCAGGAAGACTTTCAGTTTAGTGGTAAATTAGGATAGAATGGCATAGAACAAAATAGTTCCAGTTGAAAGGGACCTACAGTGATCATCTAGTCCAACAAGCTGACCAATTCAGGGCTGACCAGAAGTTAAAGTATATTATATTGTTTAAATGCTTAAACACTGACAGGCTTGGAATAGCAACCACCTTTCAAGGAAGACAATAATTTATGTGAAGGAGCATAAAAGTCTAGTGTAGCAGGTGTTTATGCACATAGTTTAAATTCATTTCATGAGCATAGATAAGGATTCAAAAGTGATTTAGTGTGTTTAAATATTTCATTAGTTAGAATTTTGTGATAAAAAATTACTGAAAAACCAAGTTCCTGGTGAGGAACAGGAGAACTATGAACCTTTGCCAATCACATTGAAGAAAACCGTAATAATCTATAGTTGTTGAATAGCTCCCTTAATGATGAAAATTCTCCTTAGAAAATATTTGTTAATCATTATGAACAAGAAAATGTTGTATCTATTTGATAATTATTGCTTACACAGTGTGTAAGGAACTGCTTTCCCTAATCTCTCTTAAAAGAACTCCTTTAAGTTGATGACATTGGAATCTGAAATAAAAGGAGATATTTATTGTGCAGTCTTAAACAGAATACTTGATACAGGATCTTAATGGGCTAAATATAAAAAGCAGCTATCAAAGCCAAAGCATATGTGTAAAAGCACATCATTACAGCAGTAACAAACACAGACTAAGATAAAATATTTTCTGATAACAATACAGTATCTACTTGTAAACTATTTACAACATAAAAATGTTTATTGAGAAAGAAACCTCTAATGTCATGTAATACAGTCAAATCTCTCAGATTATTTGAAGAAAGCATCTTCTGTTAAGAAATACACACTAAGCAGCTATAAAATCTGTATAAAAAATGAGAATATTTGAAAAGAACTAAGTCCAAACACAGGTTTCATCTTTTACAACATTAATCATAGGCCTGTTGAGCTAGTTTTCAGGCCCTTTCGAAGGTTATGGAAATCTCAAGAAGAAAAATGAGCTCAAGTCTAATAAGGATCGTAAACTCCTTATTCAACAGTTCCCAGACTGCAGAGCATGTAGACTAAGTGTTTGCTCTAATGATGATCATTAAAATTTCTAAGGTGATGTGCTGAGTACTTTTGAGCATCTGAGGGTTTGAAAATCACTTAACTGATTATAAATTTGTCATGCTGGGAAGATTTTTGTGAGATGCTTTTAATTTGAAATACCTCACATTGGTAAGGTAGAAGGGAAAGGTGATGATTCCAAGAAAAATTTGACTGCAAGGGAAAAAAGCAAAAACCCCTAAATATCTGAGGTGAGAGGAATAGTACTGTAAACTTGTTTCCAAAAATGTTTTTGAAATAGATAAAACATTTTTGAGATAAGTACAACAAAAAGGATGAATACCTCAATAGTTCTGTCTAGCTTCTGAAAAGAAACTGTATGTAGCTGTAGTTTTTTGGAATGTACTAGTATAATAATACTCACAAGAGGATGTGGGGAGACCACATAGAAGTCTGAAACTTCCTTAAGAGGGTAGGTGGAGGGGCAGCACTGATTTCTCTCTGGTGAGAAGACCAGTGACAGGGTCTGAGGAATGAAGCTGAGTCAGGGGTATATAGGTTAGATGTTAAGAAAATATTCTTCACCCAGAGGGTGGTTGGGCACTGGAACAGGCTCCCCAGGAAGTGGTCAAAGTCCCAAGCCTGGCAGAGTTCAGGAAGCTTCTAGACAATGCTCTCAGGGACATGGTGTGACTCTTGGGGTGTCCTGAGCAGGGGCAGGAGTCAGACTTTCATGATCCTTGTGGGTCCCTTCCAACTCAGCATAGTCTCTGATCCTATAATTCCCTACTTATATCGAGCAGAAATGCAGTCTGTACCTGTAATGTGAATTCCCATGGATCCCATGAACTTTTAGTCAGGCCTTTCCTTCTTGTAGATTCAACATTGTGACTTGATTTCTTACAAAGGTACACTGTGACTATGTACGTAATTTCTGCTGAAGTGTGGCTGTGGTGTGCACATATCAAATGAGAACTGAACTTTTCTTAAGTTTAGTTTCTATTGTTGTTTGCTTTCTTTTGTTTTTCCTTAGCAAAACTAAACTTACTCCATCTCAACTTTGCTTTAGTCAGTAAAGTTGCTCTTTTTTCTCATCTTGTCTTATAATAACTAGACGTAACTTATCCCTCAGTTAAATTGTTTCCTGCCGATCATTCCTCCCTTTGGAATAGCAGGAGGTTTGCTGCTATTTCCCAGCGTCCCTCTTCCACTCTGTACCTGTCAAAGGATGGCCTTAAAGTTAATGAATCCAAGACAGCAGGAGCCAAAATGTTGCTGACGATAGCTTTCTGTCTTAATTCCAAACAGTGTTGGAAAATAGGCTTATATTATCAGGTGCAATTTAGATTGATTTGCAATGTGAGCAGGTCACATCTATGTTTCAGCAATCAAGAGCAGTGAATCCCTAGTGAGCCTTTGCTGACTACAGACAAGGTAGGATTAGAGTTAATTTTTATTTTTTTCCAGTAAGTGCACAAAAAGCAGAAGAGTTATCTACTGTAGCAAATACAGGTTTCAGATAACATGATTAAGCCATGGAAGATAATCTACTTTCCTCAATGTTTGTGGATTGGATAAAGTCTGTGAGTTCCCATCAAGCAATGAGATTTATATGATGAAAATTTTCAACCTGAAGATAACTGATATATGGATCCCGACACGCTGCGTGCTGTTCAAGGTGGGCACAGTGTGATAAGACAGCCTTTGTAGCACCCAAAGAAATCTCCATTTATGTCTCAACAGTCAGACACTACTCAGTTGCCCTCACATGTGTGCCTGTCCTCAGAGATATGTTAAGTTTCCACAAAAAGCCCTCATCTCAATGAATGTTACAGATGTTAGTAATTTTAGGACTTGATGATATAGCCTAACTTCTGTCCAAATTAGGAATTGTGAACAGGAAAAAACCAGAGAAACAATTATGTGTTATTGGTTGCATTTCATATGATATGCAATCATATCATATGAATAATAATAAAATTTAGTTGTCAATACTTAGAGGAGGACCTATAAATTTCTTTATATTGAACTGATGCTATGTCTTATAAAAGAGTCATGAAATTTAAGTTCCCTTATTTTTTGGTTAATTATTACTGGCTTATATACATACAAGTGAAGACATCTTAGTTTTCATATAATCTTGCTGCATAATTGGCCTCTTACAACTCTGGACTACTTGAAAGATCTGGCTCTATCAAATAGTATATACATGAACCTGAAATGCAATTTCTTTTACCAACCAAAGTTACTTATATTTTAATCTTCATTATTCAATTCTCTCACATTGTAGTATTTGAAGGGCTAAAAAGCTCCAACATATTGTATTGTTGATTTTTTTTTATTAATCTAATTTCTGGCTTTAGCTGATTTCCATTTTTATATAGACACTTCTGTTTTTCCACTTAACATTTTCTGACTTTTTTTCTTAATTTTTCTATCTATCTATCTATCTATCTATCTATCTATCTATCTATCTATCTATCTATCTAATCTATCTGTATGTGTGTATGTGTACACATACACATTGTTACAGACTGACTTCCAGAATAAAATCTCATGGACTGTAATGTCTTTAACCCAGGCACTCTAAAAACAGAGGCATTTGCTTATTGTAGAAGCAGTCACAGTGATAGTCCAAATTAATAGAAGCAGTGTTATTCACCTATTACCTCCTCATTTATACTTTTTAAAGGCCTGAGTAGATATTTCTAAAAGAGTTTGTGTGTGCCTATAGTCCAGGACTCATCATGAGGTTTGGCATCAGCTCTGACTGTTCCATGAGAACATCCCTATTGAGCACAGAGAAAGGTTGGGACAAGGCTCAGTTTGCCACTGAAAATAATTAATAGTTAATAGTAATTATCTATGTGAAGATAGAAGAGGATCATCTGTGTACACATAAGCAAAACTTAGCTTTTCTAATTCCAGAAAAAAAAAAAAGAAAGCAAGTTATCACTGTTTTGCAGCTTTGTGTAGATTTCATTGGTTTGCATCTTGAGTTCCATATGGAATATTTCCCCCACAACAGATTAAGTATCAAACCAGCTCAGCAGGACCCATAAAATTGGGATTATACTCCTGGTCTTTCTTTTAAACATAAACAGCATTAGAGCTACCCTTTAGTAAAGGGTTGAGAGATTGGTTGATAAAATGAGTTATACATTAACTAAGAGCATTATTGCAAAATGGTAAGTTCTGCTCTGATCTAAAGTGCAAGCTGTCTTCATTTTATTTTTGTTTTAGTTGACTCATGTCACAGCAGGGGCTCAGAAATTAATGTAAAATTCAGTGTGATTGAAATATACTTCATAAATCAGGCCTTTTCATGCCACTCTTATAATATGTGGCTTTTGAAATCTGAAAAATGGATTGACCTATTTTTATGATAATTTTACATTGTAAAACTATTTTTCAAACATGCTATTAGACTTTAAGTCTTCTTGGATGTGGTCTGACTGTATAAATTCCATATTTTTTATACACACTCCTTATGTAGTTTTACTCTGTGCAGAAATTTTGGCATTTGCACTTAAGGTTCCCTCCCCTTCCCCACATTTGCTGAAAATTTTGGGGCAAGAAGCTATTTTCTGTAGTTCACACAGAGATTGACATTTAGTTTGTTATTCTGTGAAAAATGATTTTTGATCCTAGAGTATTTCTATGCACTATGGAAGTGCTGTCATTAATATTTGTCCTTATAAAATTCAGATCTTGGGGGTGCACTCAAATTACTATTAACATCTTCCCTTCCATGTTTGAGTGGAACCATGGCATCTATATGCAGGGGTTTATAAGTACTGCATTTATTTCAGACTTGGTCTGCAAAAGGAGAGGTTTCAATAAACCTATAGCTCAGGGGCATGTCTGTAGAATTGAGACAGTTCTGCCCTCTCTTCAAGTGGTAGTAGTGACTCTACTGAAGCCTCATAACATTTTAAGCCTCAGACAAAACAAAACTGACCTTGAATGAACATTATTATATATGAATTTTTTGATCCTGCAAATTTTTTATTTGGTTTTCCCCCCACTAATATCAGAGAGGTATTATTCTCAGTGACTAAAGTTTCTAAAAATGCAAGAAGTTTTGCATTAATCTGTTGCTTGTGATTTTTACAATTTTCCCTAGCTTGAGTAGATATTGTCTGATAAAACATGTGTGCCTATGTTACTGCAGTATGGTCTCTGATGTTACTGTGGATCACCAGGACTGGAGCATCTCTGCTGTGAGGAAAGGTTGAGAGGTGGGATTGTTTAACCTGGAGAAGATAAGGCTTGAGAGTATATCAATACCTAAAGGGAGGGTACAAAGAGGATAGAGCCAGGTTCTTTTCAGTAGTGCCCAGTGAAAAGCAATGGCATGAACTGAAACAGGCAAGACTCCATTTAAACATCAGTAAACATGTTTTCACTGTGAGAGCTACCAACCACTGGCACAGGTTGTCTGAAGAGGTCGCAGAGTTTCCATTCTTGGAGATGCTTTATATATAACTAGATAGAATTTAAAAGTTTCATTGTGGCATGAGAATCCTTTCATTGAAATAAGGTGTTTGAAAAATTTAACCTAACTGCACCATTCTGAAAACTTTATTTTCCATTTCTGTATCAAATGATCAAAGCCTCCCTTTTTCCATTTGACTATGGGGTTTGCATGGTAAGGTTTGTGTAGCACAGGGGGCTACAGGGATGACTTCTGTGAGAACTGCCAGAAGCTTCTCCTGTGTCTGAGAAAGTCAATATTAACCAGCTCCAAGACAGACCTGTCGCTCACCAAGGCTGAGCCAGTCAGGAATAGCGGAAACAGTGACACATCTGGCATAACAGATTTTAGAAGGGGAAAAAACCTTCAAAATTGCAGGCTGAGACCTGAGTGAGAACATGTGAAACAGCTCTGCAGACACCAAGATTGGTGAAGAAGGGGGATAACGTGTTCCAGCCACCAGAGCAGAGATTCCCGTGCAGTCTGCCACCGTGCAGCCCACTGAACTCCAGATGGAGCAGATAATCTCCGGCAGCCCCTGGAGAATCCCATGCCAGAGCAGGTGGATGCCTGAAAATGACTGTGACCCTGTGAGAAGCTGATGCTGGAGCAGGTTCCTGGCAGGACCTGTGGCCCTATAGAGAGAGGAGCCCATTCTGGAGCAGGTTTGCTGGCAAGGCCTGTGACCCCATGGGTGATCCATACTGGAGCAGCTCACAAAGAAGGACTCATGCTGGAGGATTTCATGGAGGATTGTCTCCCTTTGAAGAGACCCCATGCTGGAGCAGAACCCTCCCTCTGAGGAAGAAGAAGCAGCAGAGACAACATGTGATGAAGAGCCCTGATGCCTCTGGGCCACTGGGGGGGAGGAGGTAGAAGAAATTGGGAGTGATGTTGTACAGAGGAAGAAGGGAGGGGTGAGAGGAATTTGTTTTGAAGGTTTGGTTTTATTTCTCTTTATCCTACTCTGATTGATTTGGTAATAAATTAAATTTGTTTTCCCCAAGTGGAGTTTGTTTTGCCTGTGGCAGGAACTGGTGAGTGATCTCTCCTTATCCTTGACCCCTGAATCTTTCACTCTCTCCCCTGTCCTGCTGAGGAGCGAAGTGATAGAGCGGCTTTGGTGGGCATCTGGCATCCAGCCAGGGTCAACACACCACAGCTTCACACAATGCTTCAAGAATTTGTTTCAGAAGAACTTGTGGAGTGTAGAAGTCACTAAGAAACCAGAGATACAGGGCAAGGTCTTACGTTTAACCTTAAAAACTTGATTCTAATGGAAAATCACCTCTCCTGTGACATTGGAAATACTTATTTTGTGAATGCATATGATGTCACAAGTGAGAGCTGAGAAAAATATGTTTCATTAATAAAAGGTTATACTTTCATGTCATTGCCCTTAGTAATAATATCAAGGTAAACTAATAAACTGAATCACATATCTTTCATGAAATCTGTCTGCAAGTTCCATAAGGGATTTCCAAGAGTGGAATCTGGTATTTTGAATATCTCTTTCAAAGAGGACATTTTTTCCCCCATAGACTATATTATATGTTAGTAATTAAATACAATGTATCATTTGTTTCAAGAGAACTTAGGTTTAATGGCTGTTTGCAAGATATGGTTCTGCATCATGGGAATTTTAGAAACTCATCAAAATTTATACTGATTAGTTACCTGATGACCTGTGATCAAATAAATTCTTGCTGTCTGCTAGAGGTCTGGCAAATCTCCCTCTGAACTGTCCAATCTCCATCTGAGATGTTCACTCGTTTGCTCTGCCTGATCTCAGTTTTAATTTTAGATACCTGTCCTTTTCAGCTGTCTGAGCTGGTTGTGTGCTCTGTCTTCAATCCCTTTGTAGAAATTTCAATTTAGGTAAAAGTTCACCTCTTCAGGCAGTAGCTAAGAAACACACAGGCCATATAAGGGTTTTGTAATCATTATTTAGGCAGTACAAGACATTTGCAGATTTAGAAAATGAAAAAATGAAAAAATACTTTTCTTGCTCTGATTTCCATAGTCTTCTCAGCATGCTTTGAGCATTACAATCCCTAGTACAATCCAGAGGCCTGCCACTTTTCTTCAAAATTCTTAAAATCTTGGTGTAGACATTTGTATATTTATATCTTTCCACTCTACTTTCTAAGTTTCTTGCACATCTATTGAGAAAATTGTCACATTATTTTCAGCTATTTAATTTAAGAATTCATTGTTTAGCTGTGTTGTATAATCACCTTCCCACACCAGATGATGTGGGACAGCTCAGTTACCTCCTTTACAGAATTGTAAAACTGTAAAGCCAATTATTTACCTCAGGGAGCTCCACTTGATTGAAAGATCATAAAAATTTAGTGATTTTTCCACTGTTAATTTTAGTCAAGGCATAAGAATTGCTTTCTTTTGGATTTATGTCAGTATAGAGACCAAATGGGTAGAGAACACAAGCATACACTATGTTTAAAATTAAAGCTACAACCTAAGGAAAGGTTGGTAGTTTTACAAGCACAGTTCAGTGTGGATTTAATTTGTTGTTGTTGTTGTTGTTGTTGTTTTGTTTCTTTTTGTGGTAGAAAAGTTGAATATCTGGAAACATTTTCACTGGGGAAATTTTTTTGCATTCAAGATGGTCCTTAGAGAATAAATACCTTGTCTACATTGTGATGCTTTGTGCAGTTTAGATGTATAATCCAAGTACCTATATATCTTATCTTATTCTTGAAAGAGAACTAAAAGCTCTGTTTTTGTAGGTCACATTACTGTTCGGTTGTCAATGTAATTTTTGAAAAGAAACTGACGGAGCTACCCCACATTACTTAATCTAATTCTTCTTGGAACTCATGTTTTTGCTCTCTATTCTTTTCTGTAGAGATTAATTCCACAACTTGATAACATTGTAAAAAACAGACTCCATTTTTTTTATTCCACTTTTGTTATTTCTATATACTGATTAGCAAGTGATAGTAGATAAGTGATCCCCAATGAATACACTCTAATATTGCTTTCTTTTATATATATGTAAATATTTGTTCAAATTAAAAGCCTAGCCTGCTAAATACATGTCAGAAACCTATTCATACCTCTATTTGCTTTGTCTCTTTTATGTTATATTTACTGCTTTATCTTTGTTTTCCTGATAAAACTGTACACTGCATTCAGGATATGGATAAACCATGCCTTTGTACAGTGGTACTGTAATATTTCCTGCCTTGTTTTCAGTGGCTTTTCTAATAATTCTTAGTTTCTTATTTGTGTTTCAGCCACTACCTAGCTCCCATCTGTGGCTTGCAGAGAAGATATTTTCTCTTTGATTCTTTACTAATACTTCCAAAGTTCTGTGCAACTTCATGTCTCTCTTGGTTTTGAAAAGGTTTTATCATCAGCAGTTATGCTTCTGGCAAGCAGTTCTTGGAATATTTCTGGTCATGAGGTTTTAAGAATCTCTTTCCTAAAAGTTAGTTGCTAATTTATTCAGTGTTATTGTGATTGAATAATCAGACTTTTGTTTGTCTGCATTATTTTCTATTTAGAGATGTAAAACATACTCAGTACTTTCACATCGTCAACAAACTTTGTTATTTCACTTTTGACCCCTTCTCAAAGATCATTAATGTTAAGTGTCACAGACTGCATGTGTCCCCTTGGCCAGACCTTTCACTGGTCTAATTTCAAATTACAATTTTCCTTTTTTTTCCCCAGTACTGTGAATTCAAAAGGACTTTATTCTTATCTCATGGTGGTTTAATTTCTTATGAGCTTTCAGTGAAATAAATTTTTGAAAGCTCTTTGAAACCCAAGGACATTTCATAGCTCATAACATCTTCTGTTCCCAGAGTAAAAATATATGAGGCAAGACTGCTCTTTTCTTTAGGAAATATTTCCCAGAATACTTTGTTTATACACATATCTCCTCATTTTGTTCTTTATAACATTGATCTGCCTGGTATGAAGGTTAGCCTTCCTGGACTATCATTCTTTGATCTCTCCTAGGAGGTTTTTATCAGATTGTGTCACATTTCCTACTTCTTGGTATGGAGAATGACTTAAATGATAAGCTGTACACTGCAGCAATTTCACATCTGAGTTCTTTTAGAGCTCTTGAGTGAATACCATCTGCTCCTGGCAGTTTGTCACTATTCAGCTTGTTCTAAATCCTCTTTTAGTGGTAAACCAGTTGGAGACAATTCCTCAGTCTCCCCTTCTGTAAAGAATGACTCAGTTGGAAACCTCAGCTCCAGGCTTCATGAGTCTGCCTTCTTTCAATCCTTTTTTTATATTATCATTGGCAATTAGATTCAGTGGTTATGTCTTCACTGGCAAGGAGTTCAGATCAATCTGAATAGTGATGAAATTGTTTCTGAGGCCCTGGACACCACGACACATTTTTCAGTATCCTTGTTTTTTGTAAATCAATATATATATATTTATGGGTCTAATTCTAATCTAGTCCCATGGAATGAACAACCACCTGGCATGCATCAGGTGCACTCCTTTCCAAATTAGTTTATCTTGAAAGTAATCTAGTTCATGCACTCCAACATTGCACTCAGCCGGGAACAAGGGATGGTGAAAAATGTTCATGTTCACAAAGATTCCTCCATGGGGTACATAGCTGATGTCACACATTGATTCAAACAGAGAAAGTTCCTTCCGGGGATCAGTTGAACAAAAGAGGACAGAGTGATGGAGGAGGGTGGGGGGGGGTGGGGAAGACAAGAAGGGATAACTCTACTAAGTGGATGTCTAGGAAAGGAAGTGGTGGAGGACTCCCAAGGTGAACATGTTCCCTGGACATCCTCTCCAGTGCAGCAGGGTCATCCAGTAATTCTTTGGCTATGGCAACTATAGAGTTTTTGTCAGAACTCACTCAAGTTACCTATTAGGTTTTTTTTGTTTGTTTGTTTGCCTTGTGGGGATTTTTTGAGGTTTTCTTGTTTGCTTGGTTTTGTTTTGTTTAGATTTTGGGGAGGGGAGGTTGGTTTTTTGGAGTGGGATGTTTATAATGTTATCAGCACTAATTATAGCACATTTTATTAGGGATAGTTGCATGAAGACTGGATTTTAAAGTTTTTGTGTGCATTTTATTGGGTAAAGTAAAATAAATGTAAACCCTAATGTAAAAGATACAATCCAAGTGCAGAAAAGAGGAGAAAGAAGGAATGGTTCTCATGTGAGTGCCCCAAGAACAAGCTGTAGGAATAATATTGGGATTTAAGAGTTAAAGGCCATAACAACGACAGCTTGAGATCCATGGGGAAAAGCACTGCCCAGAAGCTCTGGAAAACAGTACCACAACAGCTTGGCTGGAAGAGCAGAGGGATGCAGGGGAGAGTCAAGCTACTGAGCTGCAACCAGAAGGTCATGAGCCGTACAAAGGCACTGTGCCCACTGAGAGCAGGGACTATACAGAGAAGCTGCACTCTTGATCCAAACTGCAGCCTACCAGTGCATGTCCAGCTTCTCTGCCTATGGGCAAGATCCTGGCCCTGTTGTTTCTGAAAAAAGAATTGGTGAAAAAAATAACTTGAAGCAAGGTACTACCATTTTTTATTTATCTTGATATAATTATCAGTATGTTTATTTTGTCCACTTAGCAACTACCTGGTTTTAAGGTTGTCTTTCTACGCCTCTTTTCTTTTTAGTTTTCTAATTAATAATTTTGCTTTGTGCTATTTTGAATGCAAAATAATTTCTATTTGTTTTATTTATGAAATCTATTTACTTATATTTTTAGCAGTCACAATTTTCTATATAAATATTTTGTCTTTTCACCACATATTTTAATTCTCTTTTAAGTTTCTGTCTTTCTACATTTTCCCTTTTAGAAGTTTAAGATCCATTGTTGTCCCAGGTTTCTCTCCTTTATAAGAAAGTTGGAGTGCATCTAATATGAGGCAGCATATGGTATAGTAGTGAACTGTAGTCAGAAATACATACACAGAGGTACAAATAGTTTCCAACTCCCATTTGAAAGTCAGTGATAGCTGGTTGCTTCTAGCCCTCCCTCTGCCCTTTCCACTCCACACCCAGCCCAGCTTTGGGGATCACCTGCCTTGTGTTGCATGACACACAGGTTGTGAAGCATATTAAAGCCCTTCCTACAAAGACCTAGGGCTAAATTAAATCACTTGGTTTCTCCTGAGTCTTTTATTATTTACCATAAATCACAAAAAAGTATTTTCAGGTCCATGAGATATGGTTTCTGAACAGAAAATTACTTTATTTGTAATCATTTGGAATGACACATGGTACTCTTAAAAAAGCTTCTCAGAGGGAATAAGTCTTTTACATTTTAATTATATTTCTATAATTTTTGAATCAGAAGCTAACTCATGAGAATCCAAATAAAAAAAAGCCATTTCATACTTGAAAGGTTCCAAAATGTGATACTCTCTGTTTCTGAGCTCATAAAACAGTTTTGGGTATTGCATATCTGACATATGCATCTTTCTTGGGATCTCCCTCGGGTGTTCTGACATTAGAGAACACAGTGCTTGGTGTGCTGCTCACCAGCTGGAGTTACTTACTGCTAATGGAGACACCAAGGAGGTACAGTGATGTTCTTTAAATAAATTTGTTGAAAAGACAATAAATCAGTATGACTTTTATTTCTTTGGAAGTGTGATAGGAAACAAAATATAAATAATGGATTTTTCTCCACTTGATGCAATTTCTTCATTGTATGTTTGTTTCTGCCTCACTTGTCTTCTATGTCAGACTGGTAAGCAAGGTGAGTAAGAAAGTGAGTAAGAACCTTAATTTCTACTATATAGTCTACAGACTTGTTAACAAACATAAGAAAAGTACTAAATTCCCCTTTTCTTCCTTTCTTCCTTTCCTTTTTTAATTAGACAATGATGTTCTTTAGTTGTTTATCAACTTTTTCAATTACAGAGACAGGAGCAAATAATGAAGGCAGCACATATGTTCTGACCCAACTAAAAAGTGATATGTGTCCTTGAATGCTTTTTTTTTGGTTAAGTAATTGAATAGGGTGGTACAGTTGTGCAAAGAAGGAATGGAGGTAATTTTGTTTGTGTATTCCAGCACAACAGAGACAGCAAAGTTCTTTCTCTGCTTCCCAGATGCTGAAAGTTCCTTGACCTTTTAAATGCATTTTGACCACCAGCACTTTATAAAAAGATGAAGATAAGTAGATTTTAGACTGACATTTGAATGTAGAATTCTATCAAAATATGAACATAACTTTGTTGAAATATAACTGTTTTCATCTTTGAGAAAGAGAAATTCTTATTTCTATATTGCCAATTCTCCCGCTTCACCTATTCACCCTATTCAGTTTTGCTGCATTTGGCCTGGAGAGCTATCCGAATGTTTCTTAGCAATGGTTCTAATTATCCTAGGCAAGATAGTAAATGAGTAGGATACCACAACTAAAACAGGGGAGTCAGTAAATTCAGTTATGTCTTTAAATTCTTGCTGTTAAAAAATATTTAAAGAGTTCCAGTGGCAAAATCTAATCTATGTAAAGGCTAATTACTATTGCTTTCTAATTCTTTTGCTCACTGGATGATGCAATGGGTGCCATATCCCAGTATAACTTTGCATTTATTACTTCTGTGTGTTGTCCAGTTTCCAGTAGCAACTGAACAAGCATCAAGTAAATCAAAATTGATGGAAACTGAGAATACTGTATTTATTCAAACTGAGGTGTGTCTCTTAACATTAAGGATGATTGCAAATTTCTTGGCTAATGTGGGAAGTGTAGCTACCATGGTATCATCAGCAAGAAAAACGTAACATTATTAAAATAAATGAATATTCTACATAGTCTCTTTTAAGAGTGACCTTGAGAGAGTAATGGAGTCGATATTCTCTTATTCACAGTCTTTTTACACTGTGAGTTTGGTGGTAAATGCCACAAGAGGAAACTGTTAGGATTTTCAACATTTCCACCATTAGACTGAAATTCTGTGATAATAGATTTTCTTTCCTTTTGAATGTCATCAAAAGAGAAAAAGTTGGGTAAGGCAGAGAAGTATATGTGTGTTGGGGAATAACTTGTAAGTCAGTCTCTTTACAGCTTTCAGAAAGGTTTTGACTCAATTTGAATTTGAATTGAGAGTCTGAGGTACTTCATTTTATAGGTTCAAGTTGCCTCTTTATGGAACTACTTTTCAAAAATAACGCAACACAGTATATATTTTGAAAGGTATCTGAAATAACATCTAGAAGCTTAAGAGAGATGAGCTGCGAAAGCTTCAGAGCCTGTCAACCTTTAGAGCCCTGGGAGGGATTGCAGAGGAGTTCAGCAAGAAGCAACCAGACAGGCCACAAAATCTGAGTGATACCATGTGCTCCAAAAAGGACTTGTGCAATGCCATTTGATTTCTGCTAAGCTTTTTGATTCATATTTTTTGAAAACTAATGGCATCTGAAAGTGGACAGGCAAAATATATGTGTTTATGTTGTCAGGTGTTACTTCTGAGTAACAGGTGCCAATGCTATATCCAAATCAAAGATATGTAATTTTAATCTCTAACCCAAAGACTGTGAGGCATTTTCACTGCACAGTTTCATCAGATTATAAGGAAGGTTTAAACTCATAAGCATTCCCTGTACCTGGGCTCTGTGCCTCTTCAATCATTACAAAAAGCTTTAATTGCATAAATGGATACCTTAAGGTTTTACTGCAACTGAATTTCACTCTCAGAGAAGTGTCCAGACTTGAGCTGCCTCTAGAATGAAGAGCTTTGATACTCAAGATAATTAGAAATTTTCTTTGCCCTATTAAGGTTGGTGCCCTATTTGTGCTCTGAGATTCCTGAAAATAAGTTTCACATTGCAATTTCTCTCTTGAAATCTTTTCAGGTTAACTTTGCTTCATAAGACATAGGATATTTTACTTTTGTTCCTTCAGGCTCCATAATTCATTCTTACTGAAAAAGGGTGTCTTTCCTCTTCTAGCTATTAAGACATAACAAATAGGTAGACCTCTGATATCTAAAAATTGGTTGTGAATTGTCCATCTCAGAACTTAAAGCACTTGAATATATATTTTCACTGTTACAACACAAATAATTTTTGCCGTTTTTACCTTTGCATTCATAGAACTCAATCATAACTGACATAGCACTAAGATGATAAGCTTTTTTATTCCTGTTTAAGTGCCATTGAAAGTATTCCAAGTTTGAAGATCACCTTAAATGGGAAAAAGCACATTCTTAGAGGCATGCCAACCCTCTTGCACTAAAAACTGCTAAGACACAGGCACTCATTTTCTGGTTGAGATCATGGGTGAGTCACAGAAGAGTCCAAATCCTTTGCCTTTATATTGTTCAAACAGTTCATAAATCCCCTGAAAAATGGAACATATTTTTGGCAATGTTTTTATTCTTATTTAAAACCTATGTTTTGCATTTTCTTTTCTAATGACTGATTACATTTGATTGATTGACATGATTGTTTACTATCAGGTTTTTAGGAAGATGTTTTCTTATTGTAAGCACATAAATTATGATAATATTTTAAAAAATGTCATTATGCATAAATATGGCATTAGAATAGTGTTTAAATATGAGCACTGAAAGGATCTACAAATATAAAGTTTTCTCCCATTCACTTATACTTAAAATTTATCAATTCTGCTGTCATGCCTTTTCTCCATTGGTTTGTTATAAATAAAGTTTGAGATTATCGTATAGTTTTACTTTCACTAAGAGACATTATAGTACCAGAGAACTGAAATTCCAAAATGTGCTACTACCAAAAAATCCCAGCCCAATCAAATTTGATGCTTTGACTATACAGTAAACTGAGGGGCCAAAAGCTTTCTCTATTGGGGCACATCTGGGATAAGTTCTCCCCATATTATATAAGATCAGTGTTAGATGTATATCTATGAATATCATTCTTCTGTAAAAAAGAAGGCCTAATTTTTTAATCAACTAAGGCTTTGAAGGTTTGCATTAGAAAATAGACTTTTTTCCCATAAAAGCACACTATTTACAGAGCTTTGTACTGAAATAAAGTTTTGAATCTATTGCCTCCAAAAGGGTCCTTTACCATAGCAACAGCCCCAGAGAAAGCAGTTGTGCCAAAAATAGTTCCCGTAAATAAAACAGAGAACAACATGAACTTGGTGTCTACAAATTTTGCCACAAAAATGATGTTTCACTATATTAATGTCCCAAATAATGTCCCAAAAATTAGTAGTGCAGCATTCTGCTTTCACATTTCCACATTTTAGAAGTGACTGGTTAATTCTGTTGTTCTTTAATTGTTGATGACCTTGTTAACTTGGGGGAGAAGGTGCAGTTGCTAGACGAAAGATAAAACGGCAAAAGGCTAAGGCACATTCCTGTATTCCATTATAGAGAAAATTACTTACCTGTAACTGTTCAGTGAAGAAGCGAAACCTTTGAGAATCTGTTTCTTAATGGTTTTCCTTAGCAGTGACCTGGAGTCTCAGTGCCAGATAAAACAAAAGGATGGGCAGATTTTTGAATTGCTTTTGTCTCTCTGCTTAACCCAAGGGGCTTTTTAAAGTCCAGTCTGTGAAAGGAGTCTGAGGGTTTGAGGAAACTGTAAGGAATAAACCAGTGATTAAAGAGTGAGAGATTTATGATTAGTGTGAAGCTTTGTCGTTTGTTCATTTGTCTTTATAATATTTAGGTCTTAGTTTTGCCTGGCTATATGCTGATAAACTCCTGGCTCTGAAACCCCAGCAGTACTTTTTTTTTTTTTTTTTTTTCCTGTCACATGCAATTCCTTGTCAGTTTGTCTCATGGTCTAGGGTATAGGAATCAAAAGCCAGTTCTCTGTTTACTGCAATCCAGCAAGATTTGAGTTATTTCAAGGTGGCCTTGTGTTCCTGAAGATAGATGTCTGTGTTTCATGTGTCCTCACGGTCCCCTGGGTTATACTTAAATCCCTTCTCTCATTCGAGAATGGGCAGTTTATAAATCAGGTGAGGTATGCAGTCCCTGATAATCTGTAAGTCCTGCACCCTGTAAACCTTTCAGCTGAAAGGAAGGCAGCTTTGTGTGAAGCCATATAAAATCCAAAGTAATCTAAGAGGCAGATTTCATTCTTTGATGTACTGTTGGCATCACATTTAATGCAAAATCATCTATGGAGTCTTAGCATTGGGAGAGAAATGAGAGAAAATTGTGAGTCATTTGCATATTCAAATTGCAGAGTCTGACAAATCTGCTGACAGGACCAAGCTATTAAAGGGATTCCAACACTGTCTAGAAAAGGATACACAGCATTTATTTTATTCCTTAGTTTGCTATGATAGTTTTCCTTTAAGAATCTGTGAATTACCTAAGCCCCACTGTGAAAGTAAAATTATTGCATATCTTTCCTGTATCGTTGGTCTTGTTTATTGAAAAGGGATTATGAACTGCTAGTGCCTGATTTCATAGCAGGTTGTATTCAAATGCTTCCAGTCCTGGCTGTAAACCTTGTTTCTAGCCTGCTATTTGATCTCTATTCTATATAAACCAAGTCAGGCTCTGGCCCATAGTCACTTACTATGCAAGATTTGACAATCTTACAAACCAAGATTTGAGTGCGTATTTCATGGCTGTACAAATCTTCAGCATTTCTAGAATTGATCATTTCACATGAGGAAGGTGTTTGTCTCACAAGTGGGGAAACTTGTAAGGCTGGACAATTTTTCAGTCTTATACCATAAACACTGTAAAATGCTATATTCACTTTATTGACTTTAGTTTAGCCAAAAATTCTTTAGAATATAGATGTGAATACATGTGGCTGCAGAAGATTTGCCTCTTTCTGAGTAACAAGCACTGGCTCTTAAAGGTAAGCAGGTAGTTGCACTATGGGAGATGGACAGCTGCTCTGAGGACCAGATTCGTCAGTGACACAGAGCTGTCACGATCTGTGAATCACATTTGAATAATTGAAAATCACAGAAGACCTAAACATTAATAAGAAAAAAAATGTTTTCTGGGTTCATTTCATGCCAAACATATGGAATAAAGAGAAAGTCATGGATCACCCTTTGTGATTAAATTCAAAACAGTTGTTTATGCTGGTATTGTTTAGCTTGTCTAGTAGAAGAAGCCTGGCATGATGTCCAATACTAATAAGGGAAGCTCCAAGGAAATATCCTGTGTACATGAATTGTATACTCTACTTTAAATATTCATTTTCTAATAATTTCTTATTCCAGTGGTTAACTTTGGAGAGCATAATTATTATTGACAGCACAGATCACTATTAACAAAATTACATCCCTATTTATTATCATATTACCATAGATGCATTATTATTATAGAATAACCTTTACTTAGCTACTAACCAAAAGTAATTATTGAACTGATCTGAACATTCTAATTCAGTGAAAATGTCTTACTTCCCTTTATGAACAACGCAGTGTTATTGTAGCCAGGTCGTAGGACAGCTCACATGTATCAATGTACACTTGATGTAGTTCATACAAATTCCTTAAACTGGAGTGTTCCTTCCTGTTTTTCTGCGGTGAAAAATGGCCACGGAAAGATTATCCTGAAGAGAAAATCTGGTTCTCTTGGCTTGCTGTTGCATCTGTATTTGATGTCATGTGGTAGTAATGGTTACAGCAATGCACAATACTTAGCATGTGCTTAGTATGAAGCTTTGCCTGACTTTTTCTTGAAGACAGGCTACAGAGTAAAAACACTCTCTAGTTTTAGAGATTTAGAAAGCTTGGTGGTGCTTTTTATATGGGATGTATCTCTCATTATTGCACCCTGCTCTTTAATGTGTGAAACAGTATTTTGCTTAAAGAAAAGAAAAATATTTTATGCTATGCATTATTTTGGTATCCGATTGTTGAGACACGTCCTAAGAATAGAACAGGATATGGTCAGGCAGCTGTAGTACTAGGATTAGGTCAATATACAATAGTTAGGAATACACAAAAAACTGCTTGCTCCAAAAATTCCAAATGTTGAAAAGGATGTAGATAAGAAAAGGCTGTCTTTACTGAAGGATTAAGGGAAAAGTTTAGAGAATGCTAGGAAACCAGTATTCAAAATAACTATATGCGAAGAAAGGCTGAAAAGGCAATGGTGGGTTGCACATGCAGGGTCACAAATTGTGCATTTGCAGATGTTCATGCTTGCTACAGCACATAGCTTTACAATGTTTAGTTTCAGGGAACAAGAGGGAATGGGTTCAGGAAAACAATAGCAGCAGTCTCAGTAAAGCCGCAGAGATTTAGGAGAGAAAATATCTTCTATTGTGCAATGGAAATAAAAAAGACATTGAAGCACAGCCTAGCTCATATACGGGGAAGTTTCTAAAGTATAAATACAACTTCTGTGTAGTTTTTGATAGAAGCAAAGAAATATTATGGGCTATTTTATGTGAGTTATAAGCTGTAAACCAGCAGTAAATAGAATCAAGCTTGCTGTCAGACATATTTTAAGCCTGTAATCCTACAGTTCTGAATCCCTTTGGAGTACTCAGCAAGACAAGGAAATGAAAGTTAACAAAACTGAACTGTACACACACAGCTTGGCAGACAGGACCCCAGAATAACAGTACTACTGCATGCAAGTGAATCATCTTGGCATTACTTGCATGGTTCTCCTTGGCATAGTCAGGACATAGGAGATGTGTCGCCTGTGCTTGCATAGACTTCAAGTGTGAAGTTTGGTTATTCTAACCTGCACTGTCAGCAATTTGGAAATCTGACTTTCCCACCAAAGCCTGTGAAATTGGGAGTTCTTCATGAAGAAGGGAGGATCATTTACTTTTCAGTTTTTATGAAGGGGAGTATGTAAAAAAAGAGAGCAACATTTCTAATCTGCAATAATTTCTGTGAAGTATTTAAACCGTCTTTCATTGCAGTTGTCTGACAGGCAGTCTGAATATAGAATGATTGACATTCCTTAAGGCAAACATGCAGACTTATTATGCAACAGGAAGCACTGCCTTGAGACAGTGATATAATATCCAGCACTGATGCTGTGTGCTATGTGTACTCATCTGCAACCTTACAAGTAATTAGTTTGAAAATAAGGACTTTTCTAAATAGGAACTTGTAAGGCCTCCTTGTAGACAGTGACAACTTCTCTGAAAGATGTCTTCTTAGACTTTTGTTTTATTGCCAAAATTAATTTGGCAAAGATATGAAATAAATGAAGAAAATGCACAGGACAATCTGGTCAAAGAGAAACAAGAGAGGAGTTTTGAAAGAAATTTCATCTAACTTTTAGTCATGGAAAATAGTTATACTTAAAATTATTAAATGGTTTACTACAGAGAAGCTACATTTTTCCTAGTTTTTTTTACCATTAGCTCTCATGACATTGTTGGCTATGTACTTCAGTACAAGATATCACCCCCACCACCCTTAATTCAGCATACCATAAGTCTGTTCATGTCTACAATCTGATTTATTGTTACTATCCTAAGATTATTTGTGTTGAAAAGAACCATTCAGGAAAATACGGCTGGAAATGTTGTCCAAATTTCATGACTAGTTTCTTTTGAAGGAAAACATTATTCAGAGCCAGATTGTAAAGTTCATTTCAATCCTTAAGCATTTTTTTTAATGCCAGTTAAAACCAACAGACCAAAAAAAAAAGTATTTCTACCTCTACTCCCAGGTAACCTAGTGAACAGATATGACACTGTTTCACTCCTCCCAATGTGCATAAGGGCCAAGATGCTTTTCCCAAAAGAATCACAAATCAGTCATCAGCTTTACTGACCATGGTACTAAGGGCCCTTCAGGATAACGGGTTTGCTAGATTTCATACTCAGCTGCAGATCTGTTCTCAAAGGCCTTAGAATTGCTTAAATGCCTCTACAAGTTATTCCAGTACACCTGGCTTGAACATCACTTACACAGGGAAAGTCCTGATATTAAATTAGATCCATGGACAATATAGGAAGAGAAGATATTTGATTGTTAAATGTGAAAAGAAGTCTTTTAACCTTGATATTGTCATCCCACCACTGCACTGAAGACAATTATATATAATGTCTATTAGTCCCTTTCTAATTTTATCTATCATAGTATGCTATTTATAGGTTACTACTGCTCCATGTTTCATCAGACTATTAATTGGTTTCTCCTTAAAATTGTTTAGCTTTCTTTCAACAGTGTTTTCAACCACTGAGAAGCTATCAATATATATAAGGAGACCAAAATAATCACTTCCATGTAATTTTCCTTGCCTTTGTTGATACATAATTTTATCATTGTACTGGAAAATTTTGCTAGTTTTTGCAATCTTAGGGCCTGCAGCATTTAACACCAGAAATAAGTGATCATGAACAACCTCTTTTGCAACTTTCGTTATTCACTTCTTTCAAACCACTGTTTAAGCTTGTTTAACAGTCCTGATCCATGAAATCAATGCTCTATTAAATTATTTTCATTCTGAGAGTTACACATGATAAACCTTGAGAAACTGTTCTTGAAGCAGGATACTCTTCACTCCGAGAGAAAGTAGCATATTTTTTCATTATTTATTTCTATTTCTTAAATTCCTAGTCTTTAATTTTTTCATAATAATTTGCAGTACTAACCAGTTACTTTTCCGAGTCTCATATTTAATAAGGAACTTCTATTAAGAGCTTTAAAAATGTCTGAATAAATTTTACCTACCTGGTTTGCCTTAGACCTTTTATTCTTAAATCTTTAATTATACTGAAATATTAAAGCCAGAACTGAGATTTGTAATTTTTTTTCATGTGGGCTAGACATCTACACAATAGTCTTATCTTACTTAATGGCAATAGAATTATGCTTTTTAAACATGAATAATTGCCTGGTTACTTGCCAGGAAAGTTCTTTTGATATCTAAGTAAGGGTTGCACATGAGAGAATTGGAAGAATAGCTGAATACTGTTTATGGTTATTCCTGAATTTTCCCACAATTTTGATACCTGAAAATAAAAGCATAATTCTTCTAGACCTACTAAAGCTATAATAACCTTAATGTAACTTTTAAAACACTGTTTCCTTCCCTCACACCCTTTAAGAGAATTGTTCTAAATGAGTAAATATTACCTGATTAATATAGTAGTTCTACTTCAGAATGTATCTATTTTATATTCTCTGTCTACTTCATATAAAATTCCACTTCCTGAATGTTCTAAGTGATACTACATAGGTATTTCATTAAAGCATAAAAGACTTTAAGGAAACATAATATTTGCATTTCATATGTTGCATAGAGCTACTTCTGGTGCTTAATGAATAGCAGAGGAAATGTGTTTGAATTCTTACCTTGACATTCCAAGCTGTATGTAGGTGAAAACATGCTGTAGCCAAGTATTTTCTTGTATTTTATTCTTATTTTCTTCACAATTAATGAACAAGCAATATTCTTTAGACCAGTGATGAACATTCTTTTCATTCTTGCGAAGTAATATTTAATGTAGATGGCAGGGACAGCTGACGTTATAATGGGAGTCTGTTACAGGCTGCCTGACCAAGCGGACCAGGTGGATGAGGCCCTTTGTAGTCAGCTAGAAGCAGCTGCACACTATCTGGTTCTCATGGAGGACTTCAACCCACCCCAACATCTGTTGGCGGAACAATACAAAAGGGCATAAGAAATCCGTGAGGTTCCTGGAATGCATTGCTGATAACTTCCTTCTCCAAGTGATAGAGGACCCAACAACGTGAGGAGCTCTGCTGGACTTCGTTCTCATCAACAAAGAGGCTCTGGTTGGAACATGAAGCTCATGGGCAGCCTGAGCTGCAGTGACCATGAAAAGATGAAGTTCAAGATCCTTAGGGCAGCAAAGAGGTTTCCACAGCAAGCTCACTACCCTGGAGTTCAGGAGACCAGGGCTTATCCTCTTCAGTGATCTGCTTGGCAAAATACCAGGAAAATAAACCCTGGAGGGAAAAGGGGCCAAGAAAGCTGATTAACATTCAAGGATTGTCTCCTCCAGGCTCAAGAGTAATATATTCCTATGAGTAAGAAATCCAGAAAAGGGACCAGGAGGACTACATGTATAAGCAAGGAGATTCTGGCAAAAATCAAAGAGAAGAAGGAAGTTTACAGAATGTGGAAAAAGGGACAGGCCACTTGGAATGAATATGGGAACATTGTCAGAGTATGCAGAGATGTGATGAGGAAGACTAAGGTCCATGTGAAATTAAGTGTTGCAAGGGATGTCGAGGGCAACACAAGTCCATCAGTTTCAGAAGGAAGATTAAGGAAAATGTGGTCTTGTTGATGAATGAGGTGGGTACCTGGTGATGAAGAATATAGAAAAGGCAGAGTTATTGAATTCCTTCTTTGCTCCAGTCTTTATTGCTAAGCCCTAGGAACCCCAGATACAGGAGGCAAGAAAGTCTGCAGAAAAAAAAGACTTTCCCTTGACCAAGGAGGTTTGGGTTAGGCAAATGACACTCACAGAATCATAGCATCATTTAGTTTGGAAAAGACCTCTAAGATCATTGAATTCAACCATGAACCCAGCCCTGCCATGTTCACCACTAAATCATATCCCCACTGCATCCACTTTTGAACACTTCCAGGAATGAGGATTACACCTCTTTCCGAGGCAGCCTGAATATCCTTTCAGAAATTTTTCCTAATATCCAATCTAAACCTCCCCCAGTGCAACTTAAGGCTATTTTCTTTTGTCCTAGCAGTTGTTACCTGTGAGAAGACGCTGACTCTCGCCTTACCACAACTTCCTTTAAGGTTGTTGTAGAGTGATAGGATCTCCCCTGACCCATCTTTTCTAAGGATATGCAAAACCCTCCTCAATGCCATCCTGTGCAACGTGCTCTAGGTGAATGTGCTTTAGTAGGAAGGTTGGACTAGATAATCTCCAGAGGTTGCTTCCAACCCCAACCATTCTCTGTTTCTATGATTCTAATTCTGTGAAACCAGATTTTTGCTAAATAAAAAAAAAAAAAAGAAAAAAACAGAAAAAAAGAAAAAAAAGACATTGCAAGTCAAAAGAAGCAGAACATGAGGGAAATTCCTACATAATGGTCAGAGGGGACATTGGTCACTAATGTCAGCACATGCAAAACCACCTGCTTTATGTTCAAACTCCCTAAAAAAGATGATGTAACTAAGTGTTATTGCAATAGTCTGCTGCTCTCTTGCTGTGCTGAAAGTTAAATAATAGCAAAAACAAATGGGTTCCTTTTTCTGTAAAGAGCCTTGATAATCTCTCTCATGGTAGACACTTTAATGTTCACTTTAAATTCTATAACCTGTTTTATACAACCTTGTTTCAAGCAAATGGCTGAGTTCCTTCTCAATAACACTAAAAACATCTGAAATAGCTTTTCAGTTTAAATATCTAAAATTATTTTATTTCCCAGTACATTAAATATTTGTGGCTTAAAAGCACTAAACTTTATTTGGATTCTTTGTTAAAGAAGAACACTGTTCTTTTAAGAATCTGGAAACTGCCTAAGGTAAAACACTGTGATCAGTTTTGCAGTGCTTGTTATCCCTGTGGAACTGCTTCAGCTGAGTGTTTCATGAAGACTAAAGCTGGCAAAGCCAACAGTGAATGAAGTGACTACAAACACATAGGGAACACTCCAAGAATGACCCATGGTTTAAACATTAGATTTGACAGAACAATTTTGAGACACTTTAATTGCTATGCTAAGTAAGCTGTGTGGCTTGTGTGATATACAGGGACTTAACAGGTATGCTATGTAGGATAGCATAAATGATACGGTTCACGGCCACAGACTTGCAAGGTAGAGTCCATGTAAATTGTACTTGCTAGACTTGATACAAAATGTAATGCTGTTAACTGGTAAAAGCTAGTTAAAATGGCATAAACCTCTAAGGTTGAAGTAATGGTTCTTCGAAGTTGAATTTGGTTCCAGGAGAATAAATAACTTGTTAGAAATCACTGTCACTAATAGTAACAAAATAAAAGAAATCTGAACTTCCCAAATGGTGCACATATTCATAGGTCTTAAAACTTATTTTGCAAATCTATTCAAATAACATCCAAAAGGCATAAGATAATGTACATGATAATGAAATTTATTCCTGACGTAATTGTTCAACTATCTAATGCAGAAGGGAAAGACCTCAGCATGCATATCATCAGCTGATACCTGGAAAGGAAGCAAAAGTATCAGTGTAGCTATCACTGAGGTAGGAGCACAGCTATCAGGTTACAAAAGAACAGTGTAAAGATTTTGCAGGTGCTGAAACAATTCTACTCTGCCTCTTTTGTTTATGATGTCATCTGTTAGAGTTACATTCTGGGGAAAAAAGTAATTCTCTTCTCCAAAAGCAGAGCTGAAGATACTATCAAAGGCAAACTTCATATTCTTTAAGAGGAAAAATTTCATATTCAGATTCTTATGAGGTTCATCATAGATAAGAATTCTGGAAAAGAATGTCTTTGCAGTGTAAGGTACTTCTGTTAGACAGAATAAAAGATATTTGTACGGCCCTTGTTCAAGAAATATCCTTTCAGAATAGCTGTTAATTCAGAGGGTCAGTTAAAGACTAACAATAGGAAACACTGCTCAGATTTCTGAATTCTGACAAGTGAAGCTGGGTGACTCACTGTTGGAGCCTTAGCTTTGTAGTTTTCTTTTCTTGTTCTATTTTGTGACACAGTTTCTACTCTCAACTATGCTATAAAAATATTTTTTAATTTTTACCCTTAGAAATGTCCTGCTGGTTGCAAAGAAACTTGGAAGAGCCATTTTGGTTTATTTCATAAGTTGATACTGTGCTATTAAATCCCTGCACACACATATCATTAGGCAGTGCAGTTATTTTAAACAAATTATTTTCTTTAAAAATTGTGAGAAGATTTCCCATAAATTCTTCACCACACCTGCAATATCAAGAAAGGCTATTTTGCCTTGTGCATGGAGGACCATCATTTAGATGATGTATGACTTATAAGTGTCCCTTTCTTATGATGAATAACACTAGGCAGCATTGTTGAAGTGATGGATGACACAAAGAGCTATTTCTCTGAAGATGTATTCTAGTAAGGGGACAATTGTGATGTAAAATATATAATAAGAGCAAGTTTCTTGGGGTTATCTATCATTACAGCAATAATCTCCAATGCTATATACTCTGTTGGTAACATTGGTCTGACAGTATATAAGATGAAATGGAATCTCATTACAGATGTGGTATGGGTCACTACAGTATTTTACTACATAAAATAAGGTTGAAATGACAAAAGTTAATCAGTGTTTCTTGGTTTTGTTCCGGTTTTGGAAGCAGATCTCTCTTGAGACAATAGAGCTGTAAAAATAGATACCATTGGTTAATAAATCTGCTTCCTGTGACTCCAAAATGAAGCACTGTCTGAAACATGAAAATTAATCATGTTTTCTGTAGACAAAATGGTGCTTCTGACACTGCTGGTCTAATTACAGAATACATTTCACTGTGACTATATGTAGAATGTAGCAGGTTTTTTGTTGTTTTCCATGACTCTACTAGTCCATGAATAGAAATATGGGCCACGGGGCCTAAATGTCAGTGATGGCATGAGGGATTTACAGTTTCAGCCATGGTACCTTGTTACATTATATATATGCATTTAGATTTTATATGAAACATTTTGCTAAATGTTTGCAACAACATGTTCAAAGTTATTATACACATCAAATTGTTAAACTTGAGGTGGAGGTGCTTACATCACAGCATTGCAATGTAATTATCAGGCAGACTGAACTAAGAAGTGAGCCGTCAGGGACTACATTTGCATAATGTTATACTGATAATGAGAAGGACAGATGTAAAGTCATAGCTCATAACTCAAGTGAACATCATGAAAATCAGCTTCTTGATGCAGAATTCACATTTGAGAAAGAATGAAGAACTTAGTTGAGAATTACCCTATAAATCTTAGTCACTAGGACATCCATGTTATGTTAGACAGGGTGCTTTACTGATTTTTGTAATAACTAATTCAGAATTATCAAATGGTGTAAAATGGAGGCAAAAACTGTTGATCATGAAGGAATGTGACAGAAAAAAGTTGATTTTTGTGACTCACTGCTACATTATGCCTTGCAGATTAGACTTTCTCACACCCAAATGCAATTTTCATTTTTAGTCAAATGTGATGCTATGACCCAGAAATAAACAATAAATTCATTTCATACTAAGTAAAATAGACTTTTTCAAATAATATATATCAAGTAAGTTTTTAGTCTCTAAAGATTGTCTTTCAGAGGACAGATTAAGAAAGCAACACTTTATTTCTCTTATACACCACAATATATTCTGTAACAAGGGTTTCAACATTCATTTATCTCCAAGTACCTTTGAGACAATTACATCTGATATTTTCAATTCAGGAGATTATTTCTGTGAGCACTAAATGAAATACAGATCTTCCCATTGCTTCAATAGATAAAGTGATAAGGTCCCAAAAGACTTGTGCAAATACAGTAAAAATACCAAGAATCTTCTATGATGAAGCATCCAGTAATTTATGTCTGACAGGGCTGATTGTGGGTTGTACCTTAGGAGCATAGGTTATTAATTTTATATATATTATTACGTAATTCTTGATCCAGAGTGCAGAAACCTCACCAGAAACCCTCAGATAATTTCAGTTGGGTGATTCCACTGTCAGAAACGCTGAGAAAACAATGGAAATTTTGGAGAAAAAATGAATGAATCCAGCATCTGATGGGATTGGCTTGTGTAGAAAAATGAGGTTTTTTTCTTCCTGAGAAAAGATTAATGAATTAATAAATGTAAGATTGATGAACAGAAACTTTTTGATGAACTAGAATGATAAAGAGGACAAAGAAGCATAATACATGGAATTGAAACTACAGCATGAGTAGAATTGAGATAAAACTCACAGTGAAGTGCTAAAATGCTGCTGGCACTAACCCAGGCTATAACTATACCTATGATTTAGACTGCCAAGAGGAACAGTTACTTTCATAAAAACAAACAATTCAGGTTGGTTTATGTTCACAAATCATCTTTTTTATTGTCACAATCAGTGGCCAATGCTGTTTAATAAGCATAGTTGTTTAAAAAACCAAAGTATATGACCTTGTATATGTTCTATGGTCTTGTAGAACTTGGTACAGTGAAAAACTGAAGTAGAAATAGCTCCTGGACACATTAATACAGTTAAGAAGATAGAAGTGAGGATGAGTATTTTATATATATTTTCAGATGTCATTGTCAGCATATCAGGCCATGAGATTGCAAAAATGCTTTCTGTTGCTGAGGTAAATTGTAGCTCTTGAAATTGTGAATGGGCAGTGTTGTTAATCTAAAGGGTCCTTTGACAATCATCTGAGAGATGACCTAAAATACTACCTATCACACCATTTTGTAAAAATATGAATTGCAAAGGTTTTGGAAAGTTGTTCTGCTTCGAATCATTCAGAATTATTTAAAGCAGGGACTTTCAAACATCTCTGGTAGGAAAGACATCCCCAAAAGTTTTCTGAGGTCCTGAAATACTTATTGCTTGGTCACACACATTTGAAATTACCTGTGTTCAACATGTGTATGTCCAAGTAACACAAGACTGTGCACTTTAACTTTGTGACATGACCTGGATAGAATTACAAACAGTTTAAAAGTACTTTTAAAAGTGTTCTTAAATTTTTACCACACACAAATTATTTATAAGTGTTCTTCATATGATTTACCAGCTAAAATAAATTACCTGAAACCAGCTTTTCTTAAAAAAAATCAAAACAAGCATATTTATCACATTAAGTGCTTAGCTTGTAAAATCACTTTTTTGCTTGTACTTTTGTGTATAATAGGCATTAAAAAACCATAAAAAAATCACATTAATTTATGTATAAATTGTTCCAGTGATTACACTGCAGAACTCTTAATTGATGTTAAATGATTTAAGAATGTACTTAATAAGTCTGTCCATAACAACTTTTTTACTAAATTCTTTTTTATTCCGGTGGTTGAAAACTAACATTTTTTATTATATATTTGAACTCTCTTTTAAATACTAAAGAAGACTTTCCAGAAGAATACTGAGAGAAAATTTTGATTCCTGTTGAGACATCTCCTCCGTCTGCTCAGGGCTCAGTAAACGATTTATCTTGTCAGGTAAGAGTTATAGCAAAACCTAATATGTTGAAAGTCAGTTATTACTTCTGTTAATATCTTGTGTCCAATGCAAGAGTATGAAAATATGTTAGCCTCAAATCTTGGTTAAAAAGCAACTGCACTACATCAGATAGATATTTGTTTGTATGATTTCAAGTGATCCACTTAGATACTGAGAACCTTTCTTTGATCTAAGGTACATGGTGATATACAGTTACATAAACACAATTACATAATAACTATAGTTTTAATGAGAATTATAAAAAGATGTAGTGTTATATACACTTGCTTCAGTTGTTTGCAACACAAAAATCTTATTCCCTATCAGCTTTCTATAGACCACTTTATAAAAGCAAGGTAGAGATTTGTGAATGCTTCTTATCAGCCCCTGCAAAACAGAAAAAATCAGCAAAGCTTTATATAATGACAGTACTTTAAACTCATATTTTGTTCAGTCATATTTAAAGAACTTTTCCGTCTGTAAAATTGAACATAATATTGCTGACTTAGAAATCTCTGTATATAAATTTCAATATAAAAGCTTTCATTACCCTTTAAAATTAGTCCTTAAATATCTAGCTGCCATACCTTGGCAATAGCTTTTAAGAAGTCATTATGGTAACACTTTTTAGACAGAAATATAAAAAGGCTTATTTTAATTTTTAAAAATTATTTATAAATTTTATTTTTTTGCCATTTTAATTAAAAGATCTAGTATCTCACTAGACACCTAATCCAATAATTTCATGTTTTCTCTTTCTGCATTTTCTATTTAATTCTCAATAGAAAAAAAAGGTCAATAGTATTTACTTGTGTAGTTACTTATCATAATGTGTTACATAAAGCATGTACCTACATGTTTAACCTTAACCTCTGTTTATCATTTGGGAAAGACTACTACCATATTGTAGCCTGTTCATTCTGGGAAATAATATGCTTCCCACTAAACAAATGATTGTAGGCTGCTTATAAGCACTAACATGGATGATTAATTGAGCACCCAGAAATTACTGACTGGGTAATATGATTTGTGAAAATTGGAAATGCCTGTCCTTGCTGTTGTGTATTCTGAATAGCTGTTACTGACATTTGGAGGTTTGGGAAGTCATTCGATTTTGTGTGAATGGCCTTGTCACTTACAGTGAGCTCACATCAACCTGCTGGAATTGATGCTGTTAAGCTTTACTTCAACCATGTTAAGCATTATTGTCACTAACATATCTTGTCTCATCGAAACAAACAATAAATGAATTCTAAATGCCTTCAGGACTGTGACTGTTGTGAGACTTTTGTCTCACAAAATGGTACATTCTTGATGCCTTCTCACCAAAATAAAACAGTTCACCTTGAGGAGAATGACAAGGAGACAAGATCAATTCTCTTTTACTTTTTACCCAGTCCATTCAAAATTAGATTCTTTTTGCAGATTAGAGGCACTATTTGAATTATCTCTTGGGATTTTGTTATAAACCCTTTCTTTGTATGTTTGATGATAATCTTGGTCAGACTTTTTGTTTTGTAATTCACACTGTGTGAAATGTTGTGCAATCCACTCCATCCAGCAAACATAAGTTGTATGTTACTTAGTTGATGACGACTGCTAATTTTCTGAGCCTATTTATTTTAGGACTGACCCTTAAGTTTACAACTACTTACTTAAAAGAAACATTGTTTGACTGAAGTCAAGTAAAATCATAAACTCCTCAACTGAAAACCTAAAAAGAAATGACAATAAAGATGATGAAATGTACTATTTTCCTGCTAGAATGAACATTGGTTTATACAAAATAAAAGGAACAATTTCCTTATCTATTTTATTTCTTAGTTGACTAAGACACTGAAATCTGTTCCTGAAGGATTATATCCCATGGAAAAGACCCATGCTAGAGCAGTTGAACTCCAGTCCACACTGGACTACGTCATACAGGTTTCCTGTGCGAGGGACGCGATGCTGGAACCAGGAAGAGTGTGAGGAGAAAAGAGCAGCAGAGATTAAGGCTAATGGACTGATCACAAGCCACATTCCTCAACCTTTGCTCCACTTGAGGGGGGGAGGTAGAAGAGTTAGGAGTGAGCTGAGTTTGGGAAGAAGAGGTAGGGGGAATATGAGTGTAGGGAAGATGGTCTTAGTTTTGTGATTATTTTTCACTATTTCACTATATTATTTATTGGCAGTAAATTCAGTTAGTATTCCTGAGTTCGTTTTGTTCATGATGGTAATTGGTAAGTGATCTCTCCCTGTCCTTATCTCAACATGTAAAATTTTCTTAATGATTCCTTCTGTCCTATTCAGAAAGGGGAGGCTTGATGGACACTAGGAGGCCAGACAAGGTCGACCCACCACACGATTATATTGCTTAGTTTTCTATTTTCTTTACCCTAAGGACTTTATAAACAGCAAAAATATCCCTGTCAGCACTTTTCTCCTCAAACTACATTAGACAATTAAGGTTTTTCTAGCATTCTCTTTAAAGCAGTCTCTTCAGAATCCTGTGCTTCCCCTTCAACTGGAATTGCTAGGTAATACAATTGTGCCATGCAGTTATACTCTAATGTCATTCATATTTCCATGTTCTCACCAGAAATTACTCTCCTGATGGGGTCCTAAGTTTGGCAGTATCTTGTCTACTGTGTTTTGTCCTCAAGAAAATTCTTTTATTCCTGTTATGACTTCCTGATAATGGATGCTTGTGGCAAAGATTCTTACAAGTCTTTAAAGGACAACTTTCTACAGAAATACATTCAAAAAAAAAAAACAACCCAGCATTGATACAGAAGCAATTTCTTTGCCCTGCCATTTTCTGTATTCTTTATGCTGTTAAGACAATTTTTGAATCAAACTTCTCTCCTTCCCACTCTCCACATCCTGCAGAAAAAAGGGAGTTCTCTGTTGTAACTTGTATTAAAAAAAAATTAAAAATTGTGAGGATTCATAAATCTAGCATTATTTCTTTTTGTAGGTCTAGGTATTGATCTGATCAACTCCTAGATGCCTTAACTCCAGCTGTCTTCAGGAACTCAGTGAAGGCTGTATTTCTGTTTTTCTGTAGTTTATGGCTCTTAGTTCTATGGTATATTTGGCTCATCTATCAAAAAGAGCCATGAGATAGAGAAGGACAATTTCTTTTTAAATAAAACCATCACTGGTAATAGCAAGCCTGTGACCAAGAAAAAAAAACGCAAAAGAAAAAGAAACCAAATGCAATATAAATAGATGAACTAAAATGGAAATCAATATCAAAGGCACTCTGATTAGATAAAAGCTGGTGAGCTGTGAAGACAAATCATTTAATTTGCTTCTATTTTTACGAATACATTCCAAACAAACAAAGTGATTAGACAAAAGATCCTCTATACAGGAGAAAGACAAATAAACAAGGGATATAAATTTTATTTTTGAATCTACAGAAAATCTCATGCTGCAGAAATACTGATTGTTCTAAAGATTATTTAAATTTATGTGCCAATACTTGGAGATAACTTATATGGGAAATATAAAATTAATATAAATCTCCTAGTGCTTATATGCAACACACATCTAACGATCAGGAAGAATCATTCACAGAATCACAGAATATTGTGAGTTGGAAGGGATCCAAAAGATCATTGAGTCCAACTCTTAAATATTCACTTTTTTAGGGACTTTCTATCATATTTTGGGCTTAAAAGATTTAACTACATACAGCTAATTAGATTTTTCTGGCTGGAAATGGATGTTATTGATGCTGATTCCAGCTGTATCTTAAAATTAGGACATGAAATGAAGTAAATTTCATATTTATGAAATCACATGGATGAAATTCAAGCTATTTAACTATTAATATTTTGGTTTTCTGTTTCTTATAGTATGAAATGCAGATAGACACTTGGCTTGTTCTATTTCATAAATTTAAGCAATGACTCAACACAAGCAGTATGTGTGTTTATTAAACTTTGCATCTCTTTGGAGCTCTTCAGTTTGAGCAGGTTGCACGCTTCAAGCAAAATTATTGAGAAATCCAAGCATGAATTTCTTCTTTCTGATGTCTGCTCATCACTGCTCACTCAGCACTGGCAGCATTTGCATACATTGTGGATAAATTTATAATTTCAAAACCATATTATAAGCTTACCTACTTGAATGAAACTGAAGTGCATGAAGGGTGATTAAGGATATAATTTTAATGCATCAGCCAAGATAAACAGTAAATCGAAGCTGTGTCTGTGTTATGGCACTGGACTGAATGCCACAACAAAATTTATGCACCTGCTGAGCACTTGGAAAACTATTTCTGAATAAGAGGGAGAAATGTATTCTAGCCTCAAGGGTTCAGAGATGTCTGGAGCATCTAAACCTTTGCGGCTTGCTCGCCTTGTGCCACACAGTACACAGGTGTGGAACCATGGGCTTTCCCTGATGTGCTGGGTCTGGGCAGGGTGAGCCGCAGAAGGTCAGAGGACTCAGAGAGCCAGGAAGTTACATTCGACATCTGCTCTAGCCTTCAGGAAAGAAAGTCTCTGTGGAGAAATAAAATTAGCTCTACACCAATAGCTTAGAGGAGGTAGATGAATTTGATCCCCTGGGACTGTAATAAATCCTCTCCATAAAGTCCAATGTACTTCAGGTTTGAAAAAGGGGGTACATTCCCTTCTGGTTTACTTTAAGGGTATGTGTGTCTAAGTAAGTGGGGTTTTTATGTAGAAATGAAGGCAACACTATATAGAGAGAGTCAATTTTAGTTCTCACTGTTGAAGGATATAGGTAAAAAAATCACTATTACATTATTAAAAACTGCCTTTTTCCTCTGGTGGCATTTTGTGATTTATTATGTACATTAATTGTAATGTGGGACAAACTCACCAGCTACATGGTACCTAAATGTGTGTTCTGTAAGATAAAGATAAATTAGGAAGAAAGGAATGGAAAATAATTTTTGTGAAGTACTGTTAAGTCTGTTAGACACAGGTAATTCAACAATAAAACTTAACAATAAATTCATTAGCTCTAGGAGAGCAGATCTTAAAGCATTATGTATAAGTAGTTCTGCCATTGCGTAAATTCTGATAATCTCAAGTTTATCTTTGTCACCATGTTCTGAAGCTATGTAAAACAAACACACTTGGAAATACCTGAATTTCAAGATAAGGTATATTTTGTAAACCTCTTTATTCAAAAACAAGGGGCAGTAGCATTCATGTGTTTGGGGTTTCATTTTCTTCCAACTTTTAAATCTGTCAAAAGATAGAGAAGTGATACAGTTGTTCTTATTCAGCAGGAAGAATTTTTACTTCTCCTGCTATCTTACAGGCTTCCAAAGATAGATTTTCTTTTAGTTTACATGGGTATGTATAAAGAGGGTCCATCTGACTCCTAACCTGAATGGCATCTCTGGGCTAAGGTTGAGGTCCCCAGCACCATGGTTGGTCCAGATGAGAAAGTTGTAACACCTTTCAAACAACTGAAGCTCACTCAAGCACTCCTCATAAGAACTTTTCTCCAGAGCATTCACCAGTTCCATTTCCCTTCTCTGGACATGCTCCAGCCCTTCAATGTCTGTTTTGCAGTGAAGGGTCCAAAACTGAACAAAGGACTTGACTGAGGCCTCATCAGTGTTGAGCATAGGGGGACAATCACTGCCCTGGTCCTGCTGGCCACACCATTGTTGATACAGGCCAGGATGCCTTTGGCCTTCTTGGCCACCTGGGCACACACTGGCTCACGTTCAGCTGCTGTCAACCAGTACTCCCAGGTCATTTTTTGCCAAGCAGCTTTCCTGACACTCTTCTCCAAGCCTGCAGAATTGTTTCTTCCCCACAAAAAGTTGAATGTTAAGCAGAAGTGAATAGTTTAAGATCTAAATGTCTGAGATCTAGATAGATAACTAAATAGCTATATATTCTTACTCTCCATGCACAAGAAAAATGTAGCTATACAAGAATGACTATTTCAGTCAGCCTGGTAATAGCTGCACAACAGTCTGTGAGGGTGACTCTTCCAGGCATATTTACCATGTCCAGTTTCTATATTCCCACAGGGTGGAGAAAACAGAATAACCATCTGGATCCATTTGATTTAGAACTCCTCTATAGACTATAAAGTGTGAGCATGTGTTGCCAAATATTCTGAAAGTCTTTGCAATTTCCCTCCATTATAGAATAAACATAAAAAATATATGTGAACCGTCCCATGGTTAAGGGAGACTGAAAGTGTTACTGCATATTGAATCTATTTACTGGTCCCAGTGTTAAATCCATGAAAATGTTAAATTTTATTAGCATGTATTAAATCTGTTTACCAATGTTCTTTACTAAAACAATAAAGGGAGAATTTCCTTTGTCATTGTTCATCAACTCCATTTTGTTACTACTATGTCAGTGAAAAGCCAGTGCAGGAACCAAAACCTATGATCATCAAGTAATTTCAGTTTGAAGATTTTTCCAAATATCTTGTTTGTATCCTATTAAAAGAGATTCTTCTATTTCCTATTCCTAAGGGATTCTTTTCATCGTAGGAATTTCTCTCATTTCTTCTGTTGCACCATATTTTTGTGATATTTTACAATGCAAAAAAAAAAAAAGTATAAATAATTTATTTTCCTGTCTACAGATAATAAAACTACACAAGATTTAAAACAGAAGCTGGTGTTTGCTAAAGAGAAATATCATCAATTTTTATTATGTTTTTAGTGATACATAATGTGTACTTCATATTCTTCCAACATATTCTGTTAAATCATAGAATCATAAAATGATTTGGGTTGAAAGAGACCTAAAAGAACATATACCTCCAACCCCTCTGACTTGGACAGGGACACTTTCTACCAGACCAGGTTGCTCAGAGCCCTATCCAGGCTGTCTTTGAACATTGCCACTGACAGGAACCCAACACTTCTCTGGGCAACCTGTTCCAGTATCTCACCTTCCTCACAGTAAAGAATTTCATCCTAATATCTAAACTAAACCTACTCTCTTTGATATTAAAACCATAACCTATTGTCTTATCACTACCTCTCCTTTTAAAAAGTCCACCTTCATCTTTCTTGTAGGATCCTTTCAGGTACTAGGAGACTGCTAGAAGGTCTCCTAGACCCTTCTCTTCTCCAGGCTGAACAATTCCAATTCTCTTAGCCTTTCCTCATAGGAGAGGTGCTCCAGCCCTCTGATCACCTTTGTGACTATTCTCTGGACTCACTACAACAAATCCATGGGAAACTCCAGAGCTGGACACAATGTTCTAGGTGAAGTCACAGAAGATCCGAGTAGAGGGAAAGAATCACCTCCCTCAATCTGTTGGTCAAGTTTCTTTTGATGCAGCCCAGGATACACTTGGCTCTCTGGGCTGTGAGAGAACATTGCCAGGTCATGTTGAATTTCTACACCCCCAATCCATTCTATCAGGGTTGCTCTCAATCCATTCTCCATCTATCTTATATTTGTACTTCGAATTGCCCTGACCCAGGTGCAGCACCTTGCACTTGGCCCTGTTGAACTTCATGAGGTTTGCACAGTCCCAACTTTAAAGGCTGTTAAGGTCCCTGTGGATGGCTTCTCTTCCCTCCAGCAGGTTGACCACTCCACACAGCTTGGTGCTGACTGCAAACTTGCTGAGGGTGAGCTCAATCCCACTGTCCATGTTGATGACAAAGATGTTAACAAGGGTTAGTCCCAGTACCAACCCCTGAGGAATGTCACTTGTCACTGATCTCCACTTGGACATCAGACTGTTGACTGCAACCCTTTAAGTGGGACCATCTAGCCAATTCTTTATCCACCAAGTGGTCCATCATCAGATCTATGTCCTCCAGTTTAGAGACAAGGATGTCATATGGAACAGTGTCAAATACTTTGCCCAAGTTTGGAAAGATATCAGTGCCTCTTTCTTCATAGACTAATGCTGTAACCTCCTTGTAGAAGGCTACTAAATTTTTCAGGTCTAATTTACCATTAGTGAAGCCAGGTGGGTGTCATCAGTCACCTCTTTATTTTCCATGTGTCTTAGCAGAGTTTCAAGGAGAATCCACTCCATGCTTTCAACAGGCCAAGAAGTGACACTGACAGGTCTGCAATTCCCCTGCAGGAGTTATATTTCCCCTCTTCCTGTCAGAGGGAACTTCACTGGATTGCCATGAGTTTTCAAATAGGATGCATAGTGCCTTAGACACTTCCTTTGCCACTTCCTTCAAGACCTGCAGATGCATCTTATCAGGTCTCATACATGATCTCATGCAACTTCTGGTTCTTTAGATGTTGGTATACTGGTTTAAAAACAAACCAGTGGGAGATTGCAAGTCAGAATTATAATTCAATAGAAAAAATCAAATAAGTGCAATAGTACAAGGAAAAAAATACTGACAAAGTTGGATACAACCTGACACCCTGTTAGTCAGTGTGGTAGGAGCAGTCCAAATAAAGTGGACTGTTGAAGTGGTGATCCTGTAGCAAAGTCTGGTCTCCACCTGAAAGTTCAGTGGTAGCTCTTGTCCTCTGGGAATCCAGTAGGCAGGGCTGGCTGGTGCAGTTCCAAAGCCCAGGTTATATCCAGCTGGGAATGCTTGGCTCCTCCCCCCTGGGTGGAGCATCTCAGAATGGGATGAGGTAATTCCAATGAGGTAATTCCATGAGTCATGTGGTGGTTTCTTGATGGCTCATTAACAGAGATAACACCCAGAGGGAGTTATCAGGGGTGAGTCATGGCAGGAGATATCAAACAGTGCCCCACCTCTTTTAACAGCTTGTCGAGAAGGCAATAGAATATATCTTATATTGCAACCTAGGACAGTTGGGAACCAGAGTTTCTCCTATGGTGGTGTGTCTTCATTTTCCCATCTCTGCCTTTCTCTCTGTGACTTGGACAGTTTTACTGAAGCACTTGTCAGTGAAGACAGAGGTAAACAATTATTTCAGAATTCCGAATCAAATTACCTTACAGCAGATGTTTGATTATTCTATTCGAGGAGTTTTATTAAATCATTGTTTAATGATGTTTTCTTAAATAATAAATGAATGTACTTGAAAACAAGTGTGACAACTGTTTCATTCTCATAATTGCTCCTTCTTAGTAAGGTAATGCTGTCATGGAGTAATATGTACCTGCTCCCTGTGGTTTAGAATTTCAGGGAAGATACTGCCATTTAAGAGAAGTTGCATCTGTAGCAGTCCCATTTAGTAAGAAAGTGCTAAGGATAAGGTGGCAAAGAAAACAAAGTAGAGGGATGTAAAATGATTAATTATGAAAAACTCAGCTTAAATAAAATTCATCCTGAAGCCTATGAGAGCTGTCTAACCTTTACTATTCCTATCAAAACTCTTAAATTCCTGATGAAGTCAAATTATGCTTGCTATGATGTACTTAGCAGTCTTAATAGATTGCTGTATGAGTTGCGTGATCCTTCCCAAAACAGTCATGTATTTTGCCTTTGGTATCGTATGTGTGCCAGCTGCAATCCATGAACAGTACCTTGCGTCTTGTGGCTTTGGACTGTACTAATTTCCATAGCTGTGTGATAAAAACTTGTTCATTATTTAATTTATACTCCCAGTTCATTAGGTGAATAAAAAAATTAAAGTCTAAGTCATGATAAATGTTGTTTATTGTGAAATACTCATGAATATATGCTTTATTGGTAGTAGGTTCAGATATATGCTATAATGGCAGGATAATATTGCAAGTTATATGGCTATGTGTGCCATAGCTTTCATCTCATTAGGTTAAATACTAGCAGCAAAAAATACATTGTTGGCATAGGTAAACCTTGGAAGCAAAATCTTACAAACTGAAGTAAATTTGCAAGGTCTGGGTTGTTAATCTTATCCATGGGGCTTTGCATTTGGTATTTTATAATGTTGTGGGGGAAGTTAGTTTAAGCTTATTGACCCATGTTGCAATAAGTATGTAGTGCAGACTTTTTCAATAATGCTGATGCAATTTAATCTTGCCTCCGTACATTATTTCTTCAATCTTCCTATGTCTGTGAAGCAGTAAAATTAAGAAACATTTCCCTTGAATAGCAATAGACTAAGGCATTAGCACAAATGGTAACTCAAGTTCCATGCATTAGTATCATTTTCAATTTTCACCTTTTTGTTCTTCAGGTACAGAATACATGTTTCATAGAGAAAGAATTCCATTTCAGATTTAGTAAATTCAGTGATACAAGGACAGTAAAATATTTTAAAAGGTGTAATAGTATATATACACTTTATATCTGATCTGAAGCAGCAATGTAAATTAAACTGGCATTTTCTTGCCATATATTCTTATGGCATTTAAGTCTTTAATTATACTGAATATTGTTCAGTTCCTCCAACAGCCTTGGTGAAATTAACAGCACTACTTGCAGAATAAGACATCATAAATATGACTGAGGATACGAATGAAAGTGGCACAGGTAAACCTAGACTGGAAACATACGGGTCAGCAATACATAGCTGAGTGGGCCCTAGAGGGCAATGCAACGTGGATATGGGCTATGGTTGAGGGCAAACCTGACTGTTGAAAGCATTACAAGGATTACACACGAATGCAAAACATGTCATAATCAAGTAAGCCAGATAACTAAACCCTATGTGATATAGAGCATAGTGGCTGTTGAACATCAGTATGTCACACTGCTACAAGCTCACCAAGGCAAGCATCATGTGTATCATAGCAGAGCTGACCATCAAGTGGCTGGAAACACCCTATAGCCCATCCTACAACTCAAAACAACATCCTGCATCTTGAAAAGCAAGTTCTGTGGTGGTGCTGCACCTCAGAAGGGACCAGGTGAACCAACAGAACTTACTTCTGTAACAAGGTTCAAGTTTGGACAGCAGATGTTTTGATTGAGTTTATCATAGGTTGCTGGTGTTAGGAAAAAGATGACTCGAGAATGAAGTATCTGTAAAAAACAAAGAATCTTGGAATTTGATTGTTGCCAGTCTGGAACCCTGAGCCAATCACACAAGGCCCACACAGATTCCTTTAGCACAGCAGATAGTTGAGACAGAGAGGTGTGGGAAGCACGCTCACTTATTTGCTGCTGCTAGTTGGGTCGTTAGTGTCATTTGACTCATCTGAAATGTTGGGGAAGCGGTTTCAACCCCTCTTTGACATCTCTTGAAGGAGAGGTTAAGAGATTTTGCAGTCCAACTGAAGCCAGAAGACACTAGGATATTGCACATTTTAAGATGCATATTTAATTTTTCTGCTTATATGGATGGGTAATAGCTAACTTGAAGAAAGAATGTGGTATCTGGAATGTGGGAGATTCTGTTTTGACCTGATGTGGGTATCTTCTGCCCCATTACAGTTATCTTATGTCCAGGTCAACAAAATAAATGCTTTTATCCTTTAGTTTGCATTTACTTTCTAAATAAACTTTGCTACTAAAATATTAGTTTCATCTATCCCAGTTTTTTCTTATAATTCCATATATATATATATGTACACACACACACACACATACATACATATACATATATGTAAATATATACATGTTTATGGTTTTGTTTCAAAGAATAGTAGGTAATTTTTAAGACATCCTTTTGGAGACAACATAACTCCTTGTGTTAAAGACGGGCCCCTCAGGGGTTTTTGATATTCAAAAAGGCCTTTGAATACTTGAAAGCTCCAAAGTGAAACAAAAATATGACTAAATTAAGGGTCACTGTATGGAAGAAAAAAACCAAGCAAAAACTAAATAATAAACACATTTGCTGGGAGGTGCAAAAACAGTTTACATAAATTCCCATTAGTAAAACTCTAAATATATATCTCTGCCCAGTAAATTATATTTTCTGAGAGCTGGGTCAAAGTTCTGAAGCTGAACATAAAAGCCTACAAAGAGAACAGTGAAGTTTAGCTGCAGAAGTAAATTATATCCATTTCTGTAATAATGTGGTATCTACTCCAACATTTCTGGACAGCTTGGCTACACTTTTTATAGTCCATCTGCAAAGACACAGTGGGACTGGTGCTTCAGGGAAGTGACAGACTTGCTGCACATGCCTGAGTTGATGGCACTGCATGTGGCATAAGTGTATGACATAAGGACTTCCCTGAGTTGTCTCAGAAACTAGTGCACATTCCCACAGCACAAAAAATTCATACAGCCTATTGCCAGATACATTCCTTCCTGAGGATAAATCAGAGAATATGGTGAATTAATTGCAAGCAGTAATAATAATCCTAGCAGTGTGAGCAGGGAGGAATCCTTTTTCTTGTGAGAATGGTTTTCCATTAATATTTTTTAAAGTGTTTCTGATTTTGGCTTTGTTGTGCGCTGTTTACAGTAAATACTTGATGCTCAACATTCCACACAAAAAGTTATGCTGAACTGATCATGTTATTACATATATCAGTAGTATTATTTTTCTTGTTTTGATTGACTTACAGTCAGAAATAATAGAAGAAAATAAGAAAGTTTTTTGGTTTTTTGGGGTTTTTTTGCAGAAAAGACGCTGTGGTAATAAAGGAGAAACAGAGATGAAAATAAAAATATTTTTAAGATAATGATTTTAGTTCTGTTTCTCCAAACCAGAAAACATGAACCATTAGTTTTCTGAGAAATTTGTAGACCAAATATATAATTCAAATTTCATGTTCCTCTGACTCTCACATATAATTGACACAAGCTCAATTGCATTCCTGGCTGCAGGTTTTGTGGTCAGATCATTTCCCATGCATGCTCAGTCTGACTCACAATATGGAGATTTCCTATTGGCACTAACATGGGAAGCATTTCAGCCTGTATTGTTTTTATATTGGACATCTGAAGAAGCCCTTGTGAACGGTGGCCACCAGATAAGTTTGTAAGCAGTGTCTTGTCATGTCTGAAATGTACCGATTCTTAGACAAATGTCAAACTAGATGAGTTTGGAATTTGCTTTCTTCATATTTTTCTGCATTATTATTGGGTCAACAAATGTGAAAAAAGAAGCAAAACAAAAACAGCTACCTTACTTACATAACTTCAAATTAATAATATTGATATCGAGTACTTAATTCATAGGATAAGGAAGTTACTTCTGCATCTTCATAAGTTATTTTTTCTATAGAAAAAAAAAGTAAAATATATTTTTCTAAAAAATATATATTAAATTTCTGAAAAAAAAAATTGGTTAGCTGACTGTAGATATGTTTAAAGCATAATTTAAAATTAGGATAATTTTCCACCATGTTATTTTGAAACTATTTTTTAAAATATCAATATAATTTTATTACTATATTTTAAATGAAATTATAAAGTAAATTGGGAAATATAAAGAAAATAGACACTTTTAGAAGAAAATATTTCAAGTAAAAATTTGGAGAGGTATTTTGTTGTTTTGAATTTTATCTACATTTTAAAATATAAGGGAAAGAAAGCAGAAATTAGAAAAAGTTGTTATTCATTTAGTTCTGGTTTTTAGTATTCCTCATTCTCAGTAGATTTAACTACCTTCATACTTGGAGGAATATACAATTATTGCACGTTCTTGTGAAAGCAGCATTGAAGACAGAACCTTCAGTTTCAGAGAAAACATTGAATATTGCTTGCTAAAATTATTTGTTACTTGAACATTATTGTTGATAACAGAGCAAATGGAATAAGGGAATAGTGAGATCTGTAACTCACAAGTAGCTTATTTCTCTTATATCACAGCAGTGTAAGAATTTTGACAGCACTGACATTTCTGATTTCTGGAGTCATGAATATATGATGAGATGCTGTCTCACGGAGTTGGTGCTACAAAGAATGCTGTTAGAAACAATTGAAAAAAGAATTTAAGAGCAGTTGTCTATGTTATGCTTCAATGTTACAACTGCTTGTAAGGTCAAGCTTAATAGGATTATCTATAATAGAATCTTGGCATCAAAAAAATCTGACAAGTCTAACAAAGATAAATGGAGATCCCCATCCTTGCCGGTGCTGAGCTCTTCTGAAAAGTTTTGATGGCTATAGAATTGGATAAAATTTGTAGAGTGGAGTTAAACAGTACAATTGTCATTGTTTAATTTCAGGACACAATTTACTTTATCTTATTATGGCCAACTATGTAAGAACACATAAAGCAACCTAATCAGTACTCTGAATGAACTGAAACCCCAACACCTACACTATGAGGATTTTAGGGCATTGTGGACTAGTTCTATTAGGTCTGATGAGCAGGTAACCATTAGCAGCTTAATTTCACCTAAAAGGGCAACAGTTTACTTCTCCAAGACTACTCTACTATGCAAACTGAATTGTGGTACATGGAGTATATCTTCAGAAGAATATCTTCAACATGTTTCTCATCTGCATGAAAACTGTAAAGTAGACACACCTCATGAGTATCACTCAAGGAAGATCCAGAAGAGTTCAATAGAAGAGAAGGTAGAATATTTTTCTTCACTGTTTCTGGACATTTACTGACTGGTTCTTAGTGTGTATTTGTTCTTGTCTATTTTTTATTTAAACAGAAATCATAGAATTGCAGAATTATAGAATCATAGAATACTTTGAGTTGGAAGGGACCTTAAAAATTATCTAGTTCCAACCACCCTTGGAACACCTTGGCAGGGACATCTTTCCCTAGAGCAGGTTATTCAAATCCAACCCAATTCAATACATTGAATACAAGCTTTCATGTAAGGCCCCTTTAGGTATTGGAAGCCTGCTAAGTGGTAGTTATTACCTTCCTTTTACTACTTCATTGCACATAAATTCAAATGATAGTGCTCACAAAGCCACTTTCAATCGTTTATCAGTAATCCTGGTTAAAGGTGGAGGTCCCAGTTGTCTGGAAATTAGCAAATGTGACACCTATCTACAAGAAGAGCCAGAGGAGGATCCAAGGAGCTAATGGCCTGTTAGCCTGACCTTGATGTTGTGTAAGGTCATGGAGCAGATCATATTGAGTGCCATCACGAGACTGTGCAGGACAACCAGAGGATCAAATGCAGCCAGCATGAGTTTAGGAAAGGCAGGTCCTGCTTGACCAACCTGATCCCCTTTTATGGCAAGGTGATCAATTTAGGGGATGATGGAAAGGCTGTGGATGTTGTCTACCTGGACATTGGTAAAGCCTTTAACAATATTTCCCACAGTATCCTTTGGAGAAATGGGCTGTTCATGGCTTGAACACGTGTACTGTTCCCTGAATAAAAACCTGGTTGAACGTCCAGGCCCAGAGTTTAGCGGTGAATGGAGGTACATCCAACCGGTACCTGTTCATGAGTGTTGTTTCACAAAGCTCAGTGTTGGGGCCAGTCGTATTTAACACCTTTATTGGTGATCTGGACAAAGGGATCTAGTGTACCCTCAGTCAGTTTGCAAATGACACCGAGTTGGGTGGGAATGTTGAACAGCTAGAAGGTAGGAAGGCTCTGCAGAGGGATCTGGACAGGCTGGATTGATGGGCTGAAGCCAATTGTATCAGATTCCACAAGACCATGAACAAGATCCTGCACTTCAGTCACAAGAATCCCATGCAACATTTCAGACTGGGGGAAGAGTGGCTGGAAAGCAGCTGGGTGTGCTGCTCACCAGCAGCTGGACATGAGCCAGCATTGGCCCAAGTGGGCAAGGCAGCAAATGGCATGCTGCCCTGGACCAGAAACAGTGTGCCCACCAGGACTAGGGCAGTGATTGTCCCTCCCTACTCAGCACTGATGAGGCAGCACATTGAATCCTGTGTTCAGTTTTGGGACCTCCAATTCAAGAACGAGATTTGGGTGCTGGATTGTTCCAAGAGAAGGGCAATGGAGCTGGTAAAGGGTCTGGAGCACAAGGTCTGTGAAAAACTACTGAGGGAGCTGGAGGTGTTTAGACTGTACAAAAGGATGCTCAGAGAAGACCTTATCACTCTCACCAACTACCCGACAAGGGAATGGAGTGAGATGATGGTCATCTCTTCTGCCATGTATCAAGTGAAGGGATGAGGGAAAATGACCTCAAGTTGTGTCAGAGCAGGTTTAGATTGGGTATGAGAAAAAATTTCTTGATCAACACAGTGTTAAAACATTGGAATCGACTGCCCATATAAATGGTGTAGTCAGCATCCCTAAATGTGTTCAAATGACATGTAGATGTGGCAGTTAAGGACATGGTTTAATGGTGGACTTGGAAATGTTAGGTTTAGTGGTAGCACCTGATGATCTTAAGGATCCTTTACAAACTAAAAGATTCTACGATTCTACATAAACTGACAAATTTCTGTGATATACATCATCCTTGGTTTTGACACATCCTCTCTGGTGTCTTCGATAATGTCTGTCTTTCACAAACACTTTCCTATGATCTTCCAGCAATGAACTTCTTTTAAACAAAAGAGACAATCAAAACATCTGCTATGAGATCTTGCACAGAGGTTGTTTATCAAACACTGTTTCAAAGTGAACTTCATTATCATACTATTCTAATTTCACCATCCTTAATTGCCACATGATTACATGTTTAATGCATAAAATATCAGTCATTGACAAGGAGCACAACTTGACTGTGTTTTGCAAAATTAAAATACATCAAGACTCAGCACAGACAACTGCATCAAAATATTTGGCTGCATACAAAATAATGCATGGAAGTAGTGGCACCAAAAAAAAAAAATCTTTTAGTCTATTTAATAGGGAAGCAGAGAATTTACGTTTGTTATATTTATAGTTTTATTGGTTGATTTCTGGTGACTTGTCTAAGGAAGTTGTTTTGGAACTCTGAGAATGCTTCTGTCAAAAGTGCGTAGTATTCAGTTGTCAATCATTACAGAAAACTGTAAAATTCTTTCAATTTCCCACTCAGATTATCTGAGAGTGAAAGATGTAAACTCTAGTAATACCAAGAGTTTAGAACCTTTTAGTAATTTTTTCTTTTCTATAGTTAATTTGTAAGCTGAAATACATCACATAAATTATATTTTAATTTTTTTAATATTTCCAGTTATAGTCCCATATTTAAGCGACCTATCTTAAGTGTGTAATGAAAAGTAGCTTTTTATTACATTACACTGTGTACTGTTTGAACTCAGTTCAAAATCTAAAACTGCAATCATAACTTTCCTTCCTCATAATGTTAAAAGTCCAAATCCAGTTTTAAACTGCTGCTTTCAGACTTCTAAAATACATCATCCGGTCTGAGGTGTATCCTCAGTCATGAGTTACTACGGTCTTTTTCTGCTGTGAATTTGTTCTGCTTCCCTGCCAAGCGCATTAACAAGACAACACCTAGTTCTCAACCTCATCAGTACTCACCTGACACCTCACAAATTGTCAGATGCCAGTTCAGGCACTGAAAACCAGAGGTCTCTGTGGAGTTTTAACTTAAGCTGAAAATTAGTAGTAATGTGCCTACCTGTGGCTAATCAAATGACATGAAAAATTAATTTTTATTGAGTGTTAAAAAAGGCTGGCTGAAAGGTTTTGCTAGTTCTTCATTCCCCAGCTAAGCTTGAACTTGTGAACTTTCTGATTCAGAATATAGTTCCATGCACCTTGGTAGCAAAGTTAAAGACCATTCCCCTTCTTTCTTTTCATGTCTACCTCTTTTCCCTTTTCCCCCTTCCTCTTTTTTCTTCCTTTTTTTTTTTTTTTTTCTCCCAGTTAATTACCTGTGTCTCTGCATGGTCCCATAAACATGTGTGCTGCTGCTAGTGCCAGAAGAAGGTGAACATTGCATGAAATTGCAGTCAAGCAGAAAGAGCTAGGAAAAAGCAGAAACTTCTGAAATGGGGTGCTAGATAAAAAATATTCAGGAAAAGTTTTGTCCAGGAATTTGAGATATGTTTACAATGACATTTTATTTGGGATTTAACCTGGTATGCCACAATACAGAATATAAGTTTCATGCTTTCAGATCAAGGTTCAAAGCCCTTCAGATTCCTCACAGATTAAGGTCTTTTGGGAAATAAAATATAAAACCCACTAAAACTGCAAAAAATCTATGTGTCATTTTAGCCCTTTAAATTATTAACATGAAAATATTCCTCTTAGCACTGAGGGATTATTGCACAGTCCAAATGTTCGCCATGTTCAAATACAAGACCAATAACCAGAAAATACCAATTGCTAACATGGGAAATTATGTTCAAGTACACATTATATATCTTGGGTTTGTGTGCACAAATATGTCATTTTCCACTAGGCTCTATGTCTCCACTAGGATACTTGAAAATGTGACAGCTCAGAAAAACAGACCCATTTCTGTCTCTCAGTTTCTGATTAGTCATAAGAGATATGACCACNTTCCACTAGGCTCTATGTCTCCACTAGGATACTTGAAAATGTGACAGCTCAGAAAAAGAGACACATCTTCTGTCTCTCTGATTAGTCATAAGAGATATAACTAAGATAAAGTGGCTATGCAAGTCGTGCACCTAAATGTTCATGGAGACATGACTACTGAAAGTTTCATAGCTGCTGTTGCTGCTGAGACTGAGATGAGGTGCTCTGTTCTAACCAGATTCCACCAGCGAGTGTTTCTCTGGTGAATCCCAGAGAAATGCACACACGGACTTGGAAATTTTCTAGGACTTGGCTTTACCACATTATTTTGTAATTCTCTATGTAAAGAGCATGACTATGATCTTCTAAAAGTGCTCAGAAACCTAGAAAAGACACCATAAGTTTCCCAATGATGACCACTATTCAGTAAAGTGCACAGTGTAGACTTTGGCTGTGATTGAATGGGTTAAAAATTTCACCAGTAGATGTGGAACAAGTGCCATATACTCTTGTAAAAGAAAGTTTGAATTGGTAATAGATTAATTTTTAAAGAAGGAAGGTTTAAGACCATCAGTTGCTGGATGTCCAAGTTACATAGATATGAATTTTATACTGATGATTTAAGTGATGGGCCAAGATTTCTTTGAGATTGTCATTGCACTTTTTAAAACATTGTTTTTCTCATTCATTCTTCCTATATGTTCTACCAAATATTTTTCAATAGGTTTTCTCGTTTGAGTTAGGTAACTTATTGTGTGCTTAAAGGTGAGGCAATGACTAATGGAAATAGACCAGGTGTAGGGGTATTTTTAATAGGTTTTTTCTTTTGACTAAGGTAAGTTGTTGTATGCTAATGGGTAAGGTAATGACTGATGGAAATAGGTCAGGTGACTCTGGGGTATCATAAATTGTTCTATCTTTTTTGAAAGATCTCAGTATTAAGCCACTTTTATGCTGTGGTGAGATATTATTGAAAGAGAACAGAAAGACATCTTGAATGGGATACCCCTTTTAAGTATCATCTTGTAGCTTCATAGGTCAGCTGTTTTTGATTTTCTAAACAGATCCTTAATACTTCAAAGGATCAGGACCTCTGTGCTGAAAATGACAAAAATTGACTTTTGTATTTAATTTCTGCAGCACAAACTGGATTTGAGAATATTCTTTTGTTCACTATGAAAAATGGTCCCAAAGAGTTTCACAATTAGGTAAATTAATTTCAAATAGGCATTCCTCAGGTTATAATTACTAACACTTAGTAGATGCATCTATGCTCTAGTAAAACTTTTTAAAGATAAAATTAATGCTTCTGAAAACTTTCTTTGTTACACAGAAGTTTTCAAAAGTAAATGTATTTTCTTTAGTATTTGGCATCATAGCTCTTTCCTTTTTCTTTTACATGTTGTCTAATGTTACTGTTTGAACATTTTTCAGGAAGTAGCTAAGGGTGAAGGAGTTGCTAAGGAAGAATTAATTCAGAATTGCTCATATTATCAGGGCCAAGCACAGCTGTGTATACTCCAGTTAGCACCTCATTTGCAATGGAGACAGTTTCCTGCAAGTCATGCTTAGTTAGTCTCATTTTATTTTTTGGTTAGGCTGTAAATTCACAAAACAAAGTCAGTTTTGTGAACATCTAGAGTAAAATAATAGGTTATACATAATTAAAGAAGGATTCATGTAAGTGTTTGTTCTCTTACATTATTTTTCAATTATTTCTCATTCTAACTCCATTTAAGAATGCAATACAGACATAATTAAGTAAGATTGGAATCTGTTAAGCTCTTATGAAAATTGAAAGAAGCTTTTAATCAGGTAGCTAGAGCTGGAATGAATTATATCTATAATCTGCACCAAAATGAAAAAGCAGCAACCTTATCACAAGATTTTGATAAATTTAGTGTTAACAATGTCTATTTTGCATAGTTTTAAATGTTGCTCATGATGGCTACCAAATTCCCTATCTGTATGTACACTCAGACTTTGAATGATTAGGTAAGAAAATATGTTTTTAATAAATGTCTTATAATTTCTATATAGGATATGCAATATAACCTTATTAGAAATCATCATCCTTTTCACCCCTAATTTGATCTCTACAATTATCTTACTGGGTGAGCTTATTGTAATGTTTTAGAAAGGCTTCCATAGTTTTGAGGCATGTAATTGTTCAAATGAGTCAGTGAAACTGAGTTAGATGTATTTGTGATCAGCATCATTGATCAAAGTGAATTTTTTTATATTACAGTTATAGGATTTCCACACACACACATGCTTTATATCACAGTGAAGTAAGCTCTGCAAAGGATGCCTGTGGTTATTTGTCAGACTCTCAGCTGCACATAACTTTTAGGAATGAAAAGTGTTCATAATAGCATTCCTGTGTTAGTCCTATCCATCAAGTACTCTTTTTATAGTGGGAAGGTAAGTCATTAATTTCAGTTTGTGATTGCAATCAGTTATAAATTTTTAATAATCACAGTGAAAAAGGAGAACGAAATTTTAATTTGCCAGGTAGCTGGAGAAAAACACATTATTCCAATCCTTCCTGTTTTTCTCCTAGCTCTCAGAACATTTTCAAATTTCCTTAAAGATCATCTTCTGTACCCAAGGATGTTGTATGATGCAGGAGAATTCAAAGATGCATGCCACATCAGTCACAGACACTCACAGATGTGTTCTGCCCAAACCTATGGCCACTTGGACACCTGGCTTCCATGATGCTTGCCCCACTCACCAGCTCGTCTGGGTGCATGTCACCCCACGCTCCGGTGGCTGGAACCCTGGAGAGACCCTCACACATGGCCCCTGCGACCCATGGCAGCAGCACTCAGACACTCACACACAAACACGTTCACAAAACAGAAACCATCTCACCGAGGGTATGACCTTCTCTCTCTCACTGAGAGCTGAATACTCTCCTTTGACAGACCTGGGAGTAGCTGAGGCAAAGTGTTATTTCTCTGACTGGGTAACTGGGGTTTTCCCCTCATGTTGTTTTGCCTCCTTTGGAACTCTTAACAGGTGCAGAGCAAGACTTTTATCACATAATCTAACAATATTTGCAGGGTCAAGCAAACATGTAACATCATGCTACAGGGAGTAATTTTGTGGGAATTTTTTTTATCTCCCTGCCTTTTCAACTTTGAAAATGTAGGAAAAGATTTTCTAGGGATGTCTACCCTAAACTTAAGATTAGCTGAAACAAAGATTTAAAGAACTAAGAAATAGTTAAGCAGACAAAATAGCTTCTTTGTATACATACATTTTAAGAATAATTTTTGATTTTCATTTGGTATGCATGCTTTTAGTCGTCCTCATTAGCATTCACTAAAGCTTTCCAGCTAAGCAGGGAGGGCACTGATTTCAACCAAACTTTTCTGATGTTGGACAAACCTGACTGAGTTTAAGGAGTGCTTGGAAAATATTTTCAGCATCAATGGTGTGACTCTTGGGCTCTCCTGTGCAGGGCAGGGAGTTGGACTTAGTGATCCTTGTGAGTTCCTTCCAACTCAGCACATCTGTGATTCTCTGAAAATCTTGGCCAAAGGTCATCTTTTGGCTCCCAGTACAAGCTGTGTCCTACCACTAGGGCTCAGCAGTGCTGCAACAACAGTCTTGACCCCAGGCATCCAATCATGTTATGATTGCAGATCTTCCTATTAACATCATAACGTTTTTTCTCTGAAAACATACACTGTAAAATTGCTTTTAGAAGTAGTTGTGATTGAAGCACTTGGCGTTTACTTTTAGATAATTAATTTTAACAGTATGTGAGCAATAGAATATAGTTCGTGTTAGAAGTTCAGCTAGTAATATTTAAAATCATTCATTCATCTAGGGTGCAAATAAAAATACCCCCTTATGTATGCCAAGTAGCAGCTTGAAATGAGAATATACTCCAGATTCTCACAAGAAAAAGTAATTTTATTTTTTTCCTTGCTAAAAAGATTAACAACTAGAGAAGAATACTTGCATTTATTAGAGAACAGGTACTGCAAAATAATTACCTTCTTCCCAAATACAAACCACCTGACATAATTTACCAAGAATAGACTGCAGGAAAAGTTTGTTTAAATGTGTATGGTTTTATTTAGGTTTCAGAATTCTGCATTCACCTTGCCCTGTTCCTTTGTTAATCTAATTTCCATCTCTACCTGCTGTCTTTGTGCATCTGCCTTTCAATTAAACCTCACACCTGCAGTGGCTTCAGTTTACTGACCATAGCAATTAACCCTTTCCAATTTAGCTGAATTCCTTGAGTACTTGTGTGACTTAGAAAGAAAAAGAAAAAAAGGAAAATGAAATGCAGTGATTCTTTTATTTTCTTACATATATTCCTGGTAGACAGTATGTTTTGTAGACAAAACAATTACTCAAATGCTTTTATTGCTTAACAATTCCATAACAGGATAAAACACACTATTTTGTGGAATGAGATCTTAAAACCATGACTGTCATTGTATCCCAGTTAAAGGGACATAAAGTGAGCACAATATCTACAGATTGAGATTGAGGGATTAATTCTTTTGATAACTAGATACTAAATTTAGCTACTTTTGACTGAGTAGATAGGAAAAGTCTCAAAGATTTAATACAGAAAAGGTGGGAGAGGTTACATTTTTTTGCAGACGGTCTTTTTGAGGCATTTTAATAAAGTTGTGACAGAGTGCAGCCACAAAATCTTTGTATTCTATTGGAGATGCGTAACTAGTTTAAAAACCAGGTTTAAAGTACTTAGGGTCCCTTCAAATTTAAGCCAGACAGTTTGGCTTTTAGCCCCATTGTAAGCACTCTAGGCTGTATTGAGACAGAAGAAACACCATAATGGATGAAATACTGAGGCTATTGAAGAGCATTGATATGAATGTAATTCGGGAGTCATGTTGTTTTCTTCAAAATCTGAAAAATGGCTGTTACGTGTTGTAAGAATAGGACTTTGCCCACTGTTCTTGTGGAAAGTTCCCCACTGTGAAGTGGAATAACTTGACAGTTAGCTGCTGCCCTTTTTCCAAGGGGCCTGCTGTGATTTAGCATGGCTCTCTCAGCCTAATTGGTCAAACACCAAATGTAAAGTGCTGTATAAATGTAAAATATTATTGCAGTATACTCTACTTAATTGGGGCAAGTTTTTTATTGAATCCTTCCCTAGAAACTAATTTAACCTGGTGATAGTAGACTCTAATGACTTCTTTTCAGTTGGTTGATATTAGCATATATTCTGCAGAACAGCTATATATACATATGTAGCTGTTGCCAAGTAGTTGAATCGTACTTTGCCAAAACATGAACTTTAAGGAGATAGTGCGAAATCCAGTACCCTTTAAACAAGTGATGAATTGTTCTGTGAAGACAAACATTGTACCCATAATTTCTGAGCATCTCTTTTCTCAAATTAAGATTTTTTTATAGGGCATATGAGACTCTGTTTTCTGGAGATGTCCAACTAAAGATCATGAATATTTACATACTTGCAATTTCAGGTTTACTCATTGGTATAGGATGAAGAAGTTAGGTGTTTTTTCCTGATTGAAATTCATCAGGCACCCTAGGTTCGCTCACTGTAATAACACTTCCATCCTTAACAATACCTCTTCAGGTAGGACTTCAGATCTGTAGGGGGGGACCTCCAATCAGAAGTGCTAAGCTGTTGAGCATTAATATGCTGTTCAGAAAGAAGATGAGTCACAGCTGAGTTTCTCAGTGTGCTAGTTGAATGACAAAGCTGATTCAAAAAGCTCTTGCCACATGCTGCATTTCACTGTTCACTCAGTTATGCTAGTATAATTGTGTATGGATCCCGTTTTAAACAAGGTTACCGAAATTATTGAAGTTAAAAGAAATCTGCGAAAGGAATAGATTGTAATAAGGATTAAGTTAGTCACCATCCCTTGAATCTCACGAGTGTTGTATTGACACAGCTGGTCTGATGATGAATCCCAGTTCAGGCATGTGCGCTTTTAGAAGGCTTTGTTTTCAGAATCAGTAGCCTGAATGACTAACTAGTAAACTGCTTCTGAGCATTCCCTGATGCCAGTTATCAGTTTATGGATGAGATGAGAATAAATTATTAAATGGAGACACATGGAATTGCTATGATGACTGCTGATTGGTTCTGCCTTTTAGGAAAGGAGAGGAAAGAAAAAAAACAACCCACTCTTCTGTAATTTGGACTCTGGATTCAGCTGGGAAGCAGGAGCTTAGAGCAGGACTAACTGAAGCTTTCTTCTTCAGTTCCATCTAAGAAAGAGTTAACAGTATATATTTTCTACTGAAAATAAAATTCTCCTGGCTCACCAAAGTCTCTGACCAAAATCTCTCACCAAAGGAAGGAAGAATTACCTTTAGGGTTGTTAACTACCATGCATTGTGTGAAATCTGCTTGAATGGTTGCATGACTGGCAAATCAGAAGTCTAGATGAGTCAAATTTTAGGCTTAAACCCAGTCTGAGCAAAGTGTGAGCTTAACCCTAGATTGTCAGTACCAGTGTACAAACAAATTACAATTAGGTGGTGTAAATGTCTATCACATTCTGTCCTTTCTGAGGACATACTCCTTTCTGTCTACTTGTGACATACATCTGCTCTGGACACGTGATCTTTTCAGAGCGAGAACCACCCCTTTGTGTGGAAAAATGAGCACATTGTGGCTATTGCTATGAGCAATGGAGGGTGTGGTTTCTGCAAAAATCACAGCTCCATAATGGCTTCCCCAGGGAGCTTCTAACTGGAAGAGGGCAGAAGGAAGTGTTGAAGACAGGCTTATCTGAAAAGATGGTCACATATTTGACAGCTAAATGACAGTTTTAAGACTTGATCTCTTTTAAAAAAACAGTCTGATCCATAAGCAGATAGTATTTATTTGGTCCTCTTTCTATTATATTAATTTGGATGGAAATGCATAATGGCGTAAGGTTTCCTCTGATTAACATGGTAAATCAGACATTATAAACAAGATTTTTTTATCAAATTCTATTTACAAATACATGTACTGCTTCAGGCATGTTCTGGTTTCCTTTGGTGACTGGGATTCATAATACATATAAAAATACCTAAGAAAAATCCTCAAGTCAACAGTTTTGAGGTATTGAGTATTTAGGTTTAGCTCCACTGTGAAATGTTTCTGCAGCTAAGATCAAATTTAAATACTGAAAGGTCTGATAATAATACATTTAGAGAGGAAAATGATCTTATAAGAAATGTAAAATATAATTGTATTCATTACTCTGGGGGTAGTTTTACCACCACATTATTGTATACATATTTCTCTGCTATATTGAACTAGCTCAGCACACAGAGAAGCCATAGCCTACTCTTGTTGTTAATTAAGTTTCAATTTTTTTTTATCAGGCAGCAAACATTTCCTGGTTAGGAAATTATTTGATTCCAAATTCTATACAGAAATCATAATCCCCCGCTTTCATGTGCAATAGAGTTGAAGTTGAATCTTGTCTATCTGGTGCTTTTCCTTGCCTTCTTTTTTTGAGCCATTATTAATGCCTCTCAAAGTCTTAAGGTAATCTAGGTATCTGTGCATACAGATTTTTAAGACACATATTTAGTGAAGTATCTCTTAGAAGTATTGCCAAATATGTGGATTTTTGAGGGACTTTGATCAATGACGTATCTGTAGATGTCATTTGAATATCATCTCCATTATACCCAGACTGAGACTTTATTTTCCTTCACTTGCCTGTTTTACTGGAGATGAATTATATTTTGGTGGCAGTAATAATTTTGTTCAATGTAAAAGACATGACAGCGCTTTCGTCAGTATTTCAAATTATTCTCTTTGTAAAATTAATAAATTTCTCCATTTTTGTCTCTGCATTTTTTCTGATTGCTTTTTCCATTACATTCTCTGTTGGTTTATTTTACTTTTTTTCTCTTGGACAATTTTACCACTCTCCATGTAAGTGGAGGTGATCCCTAGGGAGACATCAATAATGTGATTCTTTGTGTCTTCTTTCAGGCTTTTGTACCAACTTTTGGGAAATGAAACAAAACAGAATTTCTGTTAATTTCAAACTGAGAGTTAGGAATTGAGGAAATAATTATTGTCACTCTGCTTATTGGCAGAATCTTTTCTTCTGTAACTTTCTTTATCCTTGATTTTAGAAAGGATAAGAAGTGTATGAACTTTTATATCTTCATGTGCCCATACAAGAATTGAATAAAAAAGATGCATTAATCAAGTGAAGAAAGCAAAAGAGTCAGAAGCAGAAGATAAAGGAATTGTACTGATGAATAAAATACTTTCTTTTTTTTATTTTTAAACACAAAGAATAAATGAAAAGACACCATATTAAAGGAAAAATCTCATTTATTCTTTTTCCTGTTCAAGTCTGGAGACTTTTTACTCTGGAGGTATATTGTAATTCGATGTATTTTATCAGGTTCAGGATTAATTGGATGGAATTAGAGGACATTTTTTATAGGCAATCATGTGGGCAATGACAGTGGCGAATGGATGAAGAAAACAACTGCAATGGTATTTTATGTGGAAAGGAGTCAAGTCACTATGGTTTGAGGTCGTCTACTGGATTTAAGCTTCTCAGTGTAGATGAAAGGTAACGATAATTTGCAAATAATGAAAGCATTTATGGTTGAAACTTGCATTTATTTGCACTGTGGTGTTAAAGCTAAAAAGCAACTGTAGATGCCTGGGAGCATAAATAAAAAGACTGAATACTTGATTTTTGGTAACCTCATTCTTAGGTATCTAAAGGTTTTTGAGTGTCTGTGTTTTGAGCTGAGGTGTTTTCATCTGTCTTGAATCTTCAGAAAGAAATATTTGTCTTATTTTTTGCTCAGGTTATATATTCACAGGAAAAGCAGAGCAGAATCTCTTTCTCTAAATTTTATATTTTCTAGATCATTATTTATGTAACTTATCCCTAATTTCTCAATAAGAGAGATGTGGCCAGGGCACTACTAGTGCCATTCTAATTCAGTTGACGTTCTTTGAGTTTTCCTGTGGGCAGCCCTTGGAAATGTCAGATGCTTTTTTTCTCCTGTTTCATCTCAGTAATGGCTGGAAACTAGTATATAATGTGACTCTCTGACTTTGAGGAAAAAAAAAAAAAGGGGATTTTGTTATCAGTTCCAATGCTCATCTTTCATTGCTATTCTTTCCTGATCAGATTTTTCTTTCAATAGTTTTTCTACCTTTGATACTGTGTTCGGTCACCTTGTTATATTAAGGACTGTGGAATGGGTTCTCACTCCTGTTTTTTTAAAGAAGGAACCACTGAAATATGTAGCAACAGACATGGAATCTCTACCATCCAAACACATAAAAAGCCTAGAATAATTTCCCCTTATATGACCATTTTTGTCATATAAATGTTCTCATTATAATAACACTTCCTTTTTTATTGTTTTTTTTTGACTATTAATTTGCCATATAGAAAGTATATGTACAACACATTGGAACATAAAAGGCTTTGTATAAAAAATAGGATAATCTTGATGCATTAGACAACTGCCTAAATACAACTATTCTTCTGAATTTTGTCATCAGCTAGAAATGGTTGCAAATTTTTGTTGGACTTTTTGACTATTTTGTCTTCCTTAAGCTGTAACAGGCTTAAGTATATATTTTTATGTTTGGGGAACCTGTTTGTCCTTTAGTCAATATTATTGAGAGAATGGACACACTGGACCATAGAGGATAGCTTACAGAATTTGTCAAGAGCTTATGCCTCATACAACTCCATTGATTTAACTTAGAATTAATCTCACCTTCTCAATTCACATCAGTGTGATTAAATGGTAAAGAAAAAGAGCAAAAAAACCCTCATCAAATACCTGACCCTGCACATTCACTATGCAAATTGTAGCTTGTAAATTTATCTGGAGTATCCTGGTTTCCATGAGAGCATATAACACAATTGCTTTCATATGCAGATCCATTTATGGGAGCAAAAGTCACAGCAGTTTGTTCTGTGAATAATGACAGAAATCCTTAGTTAAATGTGGTGATCTACTTTTCTGAGAGAATATTTGTGGGGAAGTTAACATTAACCCCATGGAAACTGCAACAATGAGTAATTTCTGTTTGAGAGCTACTTAATCTTAAGTATGTTTGGCTAGCTTCCTATGTAAAACAGTCTCAGTATTTTTTATTACTATTCCAGCATCAAGGCCAAGAACAAGTGGTTGCACCAAACATATTTTCTATTAAAGAGATTTCAGTCTTCCTCTAAAGTACTAAGTCAGTTTTCTTGCCCTTTAACAAGCTTGTTTCAGTGTCAGATTGGTCTCTCTATTTTAAATAAATTTTAAAATTCATATATTTAATTTCAGCTTCCTCTATTTTCAGTGAACCCAGCCTGTTAGATCCATATTCAAAGAATTTCCATTACTTTGAAGGAGAATATTGGTATAATGCAACTGGAAGTAAGAGCGAGTAGGAGTTTAGTTGTAATAATATTTCAGATTGTGGTTGCCAGAGAAATCAAACAAATGGCAACATAGATTTCAGCTGGTTGTCACAAAACTGAAAAATTACCAATATTAGAATTTTGCATTCTCACTGTTCTGAGATTTAAAAAACTTCTGTCAGTAATTATGTAGTGCATTGCTGCTTTTTTTAAAGTACATTACTAATCTGATTAGCAATCTTTCCATGAAATAGCAAACAAATATTAAAAACTCATTCTTCCCCTTTTTTTGGTACTGGCATTTGGTGTCGATCCAAGCAAAAACGTGTGTTTCATCTTCTAAATATGTGTAACACAATGAATTTTAGAAAAAAACAGCTATACCCGACCACTGATTATATCTTTACTCATAAATAAAACATATATTGAACATATAGAATGCCTACTTTCTTGCTTTTGGATTGATTATATTTATATTTATTGAAGATTAGATATTTTTCAGATAAAACCTATCATTTCTTTACCGTGAAAGAGCTGGCACTCGCACAATTACTTTTGTTGCTGTTGTTCTGTTGTTATGTCTTCTTGCTAGACTCCTGTAAATGACCTGGAAACATGAGAACCTTTGTCCTGCTGTTTTCAGAAACAAATTAATTTGCATGGCAGGCTATCACAGTCTTCAAATGTTATAGATAATGAAAGTACAAATGTCCCACTTACACCGACATGGTGTATTCCAGGCTTAAAGCTTTTATATTTTAAACTTCAATTCAATGGCTAAAAATATATTGTTTTAGTTGTTTTTTTGTTTTGCTTTTCTTTGGGTTTTTTTGGTTTTTTTGGGGGGGTTTTGTTAATTTGTTTCAGTTTGTGGGGGTTTTTGGTGCTTTTTCTTTTTTTTTTTTTAATGAACACTTGAGAGTTGGTGGTGGGGGGATAATGCAGTTAACCTGCAGAGATTCAGAAAAGTTCATGGATCAAACACATGTAGGTCTACTGAGAGTACATTTAGTTCATGACATATAAGTAAACAAATTGTCTCACTGTGTAATATTATATTTATAGAACAAATGAGACCAGAGGTCTTATCATTAATGAAAGTCTTCTGAAGCTGAGTTCTGGTTTTCTTGAAAAAACATGAAAAAACATAGGTGCTGAGGTTAAACGATCCATTCTTAAGAGGATTATCGTCTTTCATAGGCACTGCAGCCAGGTTTATGCTTTTCATTTTCGCCAAAGTCTAGATGCAATTATTAGTTGGTTTAATTAATCAAATATAGTGATTAATTAACTCAAGAATGACTGAAAACTTTGTTCTCTTCTTATATTTATTCAGACCACCTGTTTTGGTCATTGACTAAGCAAGGAATGTCTGATTTCTGTCTTAGAAAATCCCCCCGTTTAAGCCTTTGAACACCTGAACTTTCAGCAGAATAACACAGATTATCTTGTATAGACTTAAAAAGAAACTCCTTTATAAAGACACAGTCACTGGAGAAGGTGGTCTTCTCTCTATGTTCTTAACGGGATAGTTGATTAGCAGAGCAAGTAAAACACAGAGCAGTTCCAGATTCAATCCCTTCTTTTTCCTCAAGCTGCAAATTAACTACATGGGACCATGAAAATACCTTAATACACCAATCACTTGGGTGTTTTGTGAGGTGGAGGTAGCCAGTATCTCTCTTTAAATTACCCAGGCTGGATAGCACACTTGAATGTGCATTACAGTTTCGCAAGGTATGAAGAGTAGGGGTGAAACCATAAATATTCTGGGATGTTGTACTGAGTGCTGGTGCCCAGGAATTGGCAAGGGGCTGAGGGACAGCCTCTGCAAGGACAAGTCAGGGCTGTCCTGTGCTGGACCCAGCCAGTTCCAACTGGGACCTCGCTGGCACCTCCAAGAAAATATATTTAAGTAAGAGCAAAATGCTGAACAATAAATGAGGAGCAAGGAAAAAAGTGAAAAATAACACTGTGAACACCAAGGCCAGAAAAAAAGCAAGGGAATGAGATTCCCCAGGCAGCAGAACAGAGATTATCCAGCAGCCCATGGAGATGACAAAGTGGAGCAGATATTTACACTGCAGCCTATAGTGGACCCTGTGCTGGAGCAGGTGGATATTTCTGGCAGGGACTGAGACCCATGGAGAGTCCATGCTGGTCTAGGTTTATCCTAAAGGATTGCAGCTCATACTAGAGTAGGGAAGGAGAAACACAGAACTGTTACAGACTGATCCCATTTCCTATCCCCCTCCAAGTAGAGTTGCCAGAGTTGGAAATGAAGAAATGAAGTTGAGCCTGGAAACGAGGGAGATAGGGATTGAAGGAATGATGTTTTAAGGTTTGGTTCTCACCACTGAAGTATATTTTTAATTGGTAATAAATTAAATTAATTTTTCCCCAAGAAAAGGCTGATTTGCTCATGATGGTAGTCAGTGGTTATCTCAACCTATGACCTTTTCCATCCTTTTCCATCTTGATTTCTCCCCCTTTCATTTTGAGAAGGTGAAGAGAGAGAGAGAGAGAGAGAGAGAGAGAGGGAGAGAGAGAGAGAGCAGGTAGGTGAACTTCTGGCAGCCAACCCAGTAAACCCATCACAGAATATTATGTCATTTCTGTCAAAAGGTTTCGTTTACTGCTCTACAGAGCACTTATACAAAGCTGTTTGCTTTTTAGAAACTTTAGGGTCAATACATTTTAGTTTTCCTTTTAGAATATATTTATTTATTTGTTTTTTGGAATTTCTCTTTGCCTGAATGGGACAGACATAACTGCATTAAAAAATTAATCTGGGGAGATAGTTACACTGATTCTTTCTATGCTGTTAAAAACTTTTATGAAATATGAGTTTGTGTAGGCCTTATTAGGCTGTGTTCTGCAACAAATCTCATTCACCTGTTTTTTGGTGAAAGTTTCCTGAATGTAAATTATTTCAGACAGAATATTAAAGGTTGAGTGAACTGGATTTTTCCAGTGAAAATTTGGCTTGATCTTCAATGCTTATATAATTAGCTTAATCCCAAACTTGTCATAGACTTGACATGTTTGCCCATATTAAATTCATTTATATGGGTAACACTTGCACACCACTTCTGAATCAGCAGACAGTAACTGACTGCTGAGAGGCACAGAGGATGAATGGCTTGAACAGCTTTTTGAACTGCTTCTCAGCTGTTTCCTAGCTCTTTGAGCACTCACAGTCCATTAAATGGCAAAATTAAACATTAGTTCAAACTGTCACTGTAGGTAGTTTGAGACAATACGCTTTACCCAGCTTTGAAAGAACCAGAGCTAAGAGGGATCTTACTGCCTCTCAGCTGCTAGCTGGCACTGGGCAATTGAGACAGTTTCTAATTGTATGAGAACATTTCCTTCATTCTGTAACAGCATAAATCACCCCTTTCTTGTTCCAGTTCAAGCTGTTTCAGAGGAGGAGTTCCCCTGCGGTCAGGTACCCAGTTCCCACTGTGATTCCATGGGCACCAGCAGCTGCTGCTTTTCAGAATTGTCCAACACTGGATGGTTGGGTTTGTGTAGTGCTGTGCGTGCCCTCCTCACGTTCGTGGCACAAACCAGGAATGGATAAAATCAGAGAAGACACATATACGCTTATGTCCAGAGAAATCACAGACTAAGACTGGTGATTTTCTTTGGACTGAAGCTTATGGCAGATAGTGCAAAGAGTCTTCCCAGAAGTTCTGCCCTTGTTTTTTATGCTGGAGCTGCTCAGAGCAGTACCACTAATCCAGCCTGTCTCTGATGGATTCTTACTTAAGAGATAGTTATTAACAGCCAAGAAATAAAAAACTTCTTAAGAGGTCACATTTATACTTACATTTGTCTATCACTTCATGGTTAGATTTAGCTGGTTTTCTCTGGAGAGAAGGGAAAGGTGGAAATTGTTGTTACATGATAAACCCCTTTGAAGCATTGAGAGGTGTGTGCCATGTGTGTTAAAACAGCAAAAGAAAACTTGAGCTTTGGACGGGGTTTATTCTAGAAAATAACTAAACCTATCATCACAGACATACAGATGAAATTCTACTTGTGTTTGAATAGTGGATGACAGGAGCATTGACTACATGTTTTTGTGTACATCTTGCGGCATATGATCAACTCATAGTTGACCCTAAAACTGTGCAGGATCTGCTGCTCTATCTGGATTGCTTCAAATCTATGGGACCTGATGGGACTCATCTAAGAATCCTCAAAGAGATGGCTGATATTATCACAAAACCTCTCTTGATGATTTTTGAGTGGTCTTAGAAATCCAGAAAGGTCCCGGCTGATTGAAAACTGACAAATGTCCCAATTTCCAAGAAGATCAAGAAGGAGGACCCTGGGAACTACAGGGTCAGTCTCACTTCAATGCCTGGTAAAGTTATGGAGAATATTATTCTGGGAGGTATTGAAAAACACCTGAAATATGGTGCAGTCATTGGTCGCAGGTAGCACAGCTTCATGAGAGGAAAATCCTACCTGATGTCCTTTTATGACAATGCAACCCACATAGCTCATCAAGGGCAGCCACATGATGCAATCTTTATGGATTTCAGTAAAGCTTTTGATACTCTCACAGAATCCTTCTGGGCTGGGCAATCACGAACCATACAAAGTTCAACAAGGGAAAGTGCCAGATTCTGCACCTGGGATGGGGCAATCATGAATTTACAGACGGGGGAATGAGAGGCTGGAAATCAGTGCCAGGGAAAGGGACCTGGCGGTCCTGGTCGATGGAAAGCTGAATGTGGATCAACAGTGCCCTGACAGCCAAGAGGGTCAACCCTGTCCTGGGGTGCATGAGGCACAGCATCACAGGCAGGCAAGGAAGGGGTTTGTCCCACTCTGCTCTGCCCTGGGGCAGCCTCACCTCGAGTCCTGAAGGCAGTTCTGGGCACCACCATACCAGAAAGATATTAAGCATTTAGAGACTGTCCAAAGGAGGGCAATGAAGATCATGAAGGGGGAAGCTGAATGAGGAGCAGCTGAGGTCACTTGGTCTGTTCAGCTTGGAGCAGAGGAGACTGAGAGGAGACCTCATTGCAGTTTACAACTACCTCATGAGGGGAAGAGGAGGGGCAGACACTGATCTCTTCTCTTTGGTGACCAGGGACAGGACATGAGGGAATAGCCTGAAGTTGTGTCAGGTGAGGTTTAGTTTGGGTATTAGAAAAAGGTTCTTTACCCAGAGGGTGGTTGAGCAGTGGAACAGGCTCCCCAGGGAGGCGCTCACAACACCAAGCCTGACAGAGCTGAAGGGGCTTTTGGACAATACTCTCAGACACATGTGTGACTCTTGGGAATAGTGCTGTGCAAGGCCAGGAGTTGGACTCGATCACTGTGGGTCCCTTCCAATTCAGCTTATTCTGTGATTCTGTGATATTTTATTACACTTGCTGCTCTATTTGACAAAATACTGGTCTTTGTCTTCCTCTGATAGTAGGCCATGGGAATATTGCCTATTTGGGTTTTTGGGAAGTTTTTATGACACATCCCCTAACTAGTACTTATTGTTTTCCTTACAGCTCAGAATGTGCACCCTTACTGAGTTAGAAAGTTAATTCTCTGCTGTCCCTTGGAGAGAAGTTTGATTGTCAGATTAGGTGAAGTGAACATTGAACAAAATGAATTGCTCTGCAGTAAGAAAAATGAGACCTGTGAGTACTGGATTGGTGCCAATTTCTCAGAAGTAAAGGTGCTAGGTAAAAAGTAAGGTTTGTCCTTTTATTTTTATATCGAGAAGATACTGCTGTCATGTTTCTGAACTTAAACCACAAGGAAAGGACTTTGGTTTTAGTTGTGCTCAGCATATTCATCTTGGGTCTTTCATTGGAAATTCTGGTTCTTATCTCAGAGTAGTAATATTTGATGTTTACTTATATGTATTTGATAACATATTGTGGTAGGTTGATGCTGGCTGGAAGCCCAGGGGCCAAAGGCCCTCTAAAGCTGCTATCACTGCCTTCCTCAGCTGGCCAGGGGAGAGAAAATATAATGAAAGGCTTGCGGGTTAAACTAAGGGCAAGGAGTGTTCACTTACAAGTTGCCACCATGGGCAAAACAGACTCTATTTGGGGAAATTATTTTACTTTATTACCAATCAAATCAGAGCAGGATAATGAAAAACAAAACCAAATCTTAAAAGCACATTCTGTCTCTCAACTCCACCCTCCTTCTTCTGGGGTTTAACTTCACTACTTCCTCCCTGCCAGTGGCACAGGAGTATGGGGAATGGAGGATGTAATCAGTTCATCCATCACAAGTTGTCTCTGCTTCTCTTTTCTTCTCTGGGAGAGAACTCCTCACACTCTGCCCCTGATCCACTGTGGGATCCCCACCATGGGAGACAGTGATCCATGAACTTCTCCAAGGTGAATCCTTCCCACAGACTGCAGTTCTTCACAAAGTGTTCCATTGTGGGGTCCCTTGCACAAGGTATATCCTGCAGGAACAGGCTGCCCCAGTGTGAGTCCCCCGTGGGGTCACAAGTCCTGTCAGCAAACCTGCTCCAGCATGGGATCCTCTTCCCATTGGGACAAAATTCCTGTGAGGAACCTGCTCCCGTGCAGGCTTGCCACAGGGTCACAACCTCTTCCGGGCATCCACCTGCTCTGGTGTGGGTCTCCTCCAGGGGCTGCAGGTGGATCTCTGCTCCAATGTGAACCTGCATGGGCTGTAGGGACACAGCTGCCTCACCACGGGCTGCACCAGAGGCTGCAGGGGAATCTCAGCTCCAGCACCTGGAGGATCTCCTTCCCCTCCTTAACTGACCTTGGTGTCTGAAAAGTTGTTGCTCTCACACAGTCTCCTTTCTCCACCTGCAAATGCTGTGGAAATTTAAATGCAGCAACTTCTTCCCTTTCCTAAATCTGTTATCCCAGAGACACCATTGCTGATGGGCTTGGCCTTGGTGAGCGGCAGGTCCTCTTTCAAAATGTCCCAGTTAGGTTACATTTTCCAGACTTATTTCAATGAAAAGATTCTCCTGTCAAAAAAAAGACTTTTAAGTACTGTCTAGTTATATATAAAATTTTAAAATAACAGCACGAAACATTCGCAGCTGGAGAAATGAAATATTTGCAATTAATTCATCTGTTTCTTTTTCTTTTCGTTTTGATCTTTAACAGAAAGAAACCTTTTTGAAGTCTCAAAATTTCTCAGGACAGAGAACTAATTTTCAATGGGTTCTTCTCTGTAGTTGTTAAATTGAGTTTTTAAAATATTTACATGTTCATGACTTGGATATTAGTTTTAATTTTCCTTGTAATTTTTTGTTAATGCCACATGAAATACTCTCTCTAGTTCTTAATTAAGACTTAAAGGAACACTAATGAGAAAAAGGTTGAATACATTGAAAATAATACACATTTTTGATTAGCACTTAAAAATAAGGAACTCAAAATCACCAGAAATATCAAGCTTATTCTGTATACTGCATACTGAGATCGACTAAGGTAAGTCCCTAAACGGTACATATATGTCTGGAATACATTTTTGAGGAATCAAACTAGTAATATCTTTTTCAGTATATAAAAATAAAAATTGTAGTAGAAACAAACCAATTTAATGAAATAGACCCATTGCCTAATTAATTTTCTCATAAATCAAAATAAATACATTCTACAAGGCTCCAGTGCTCTCCTAAGAAAACAGAAGCCAAACAAAACCACATTTCAAAAAATAATATTTTGCTTCAACATACTTACCTGTTTGGGGCTGTTTGTTGTACACATCTATTAGTGTTCCAATTTATTTCAATGGCCTATACACAGAAATAATAGACAGGTAACATTTTTCCCTCCCAGACTCTTTCCTGTATTCCCAGAAGCACCCCATCAGTCTCCTTACAGAAAAGCTCTCATTCATCAGCATCTTTGGGAACACAGAGCCACAGAGGTTTGAGTTTTTATCTGACAGCTGCACAGAAGGTACAGCTGAAGCAGTATTTCAGAAACTCCCTAGCATTTGGTATATAACAATTTACAGGAATTTGAAAAAATTCCCAGCATAACACAGCTTATATAAATACTTTGATTGAAAATTTTCAGAACCAATTTCAATCTGAGAAAGCAATTGTTCTCTCCTGCCTCTGTACATGTTCTTTAATAGTACTATTCTAAAACATTTGGCAGAGCATAAGATTATTTTTTGAAGAAGCTGAAGAAAATATTTACAGACTATTTGAAACCAGTGATTGAATCCCAAGAGCTTGCGGAGGCTTGAAACAATTATGCAGTTCGATAAGAAAGGGATAAACTTTTAGTACTATCAGTGATTGTGTAAATAAATAGTGAGGCGATTTAAAGGAAATAGTCTTTTAAAACATCCCACAGGAGCAACAAGACACATTTTGGAAAAGAGGGCGCATGCTCCTCATCTTTCTCAGCTAATCATTTAAGAGGAAGAGTTGTTTGTGCTGCAATGAATATAAAGTAATCCTTAAAATTACCAGTATTAGAGCCCAGGGCATCCTGCACTCCAGTATCCACTTCTATCATGGGATCTAAAGGATCCTGTTTGTCTAAATACAAACTGAATCCTGTTCTAAACCTTCTGCCTTGGAAAAAACAAAGAACTGCCAGCCTCTGTTCACCAGCTGTTCTCGGAAGTTATAAGTGTTCTATGAAGCACATGTTTTCCTTCTGACAAATATGTGTATCTGATTCAACCTGCAGAATTTCAAACATTACTGTTTGTCCAGATAATATCTAGTTTCTTGTTTTTTAAGAACAAAACTAATAATATTAACAACAACAACAAAAAATAAAAATACATTCTGCTTAGTCAAGTAAAGGATATTCCTGACACAATATGTAGAATTCAAGGATGTGACAAACAAGACAGTGATAAATTTTTCACAATTGATTACTTCATCTGTTGCAACATTAATCACATATGTCATTATCCAAAAGAACAAATATATGCTGTTATGTATTCTGGAGAGGGAAAAAAAAGATAATTAAGACAACCTGTCATGTAATGCTTACCTGGTATACTTCTGATTGTTCATCTGTAAAAGGCCATTACCGTTAATAAAAATGTGCCATGTAGTGCTATGTAGCTATGCACATCTTCATTTAATTTTTCAATAACCTACTATATTGGAATTCATGACACTTTAAAGCTAAATGAAAGCACAGACATCTAATCATTGTTTGGAGAAAAACTTCTAAATAAAGATGAATCTTGAAAATTGTCCAGGTCTTAATATAGTAAAATAGTGTATTATCACTGATCTTGATGGCAGCTGAGAAAATCACTAAGGAACATTATTAATATTAGCTGCAGACTCAAACAAAGCTTGGACTTTTATTTGTTCAAAGCCCTGCATAGTTTTGACTAGACTTTAATTTACTCTGTTTTGGCTGCTTGCTCTAATCTGCAATGTCATTCAGAATTTATTTTCCACATTTGTCCTTTTACCCCTTTTTCCTTGCTTTAACTTCCCCTCATTTCCTTTTTCCTTTTCATTCACTCTGTCTTCAACTAGCTCTAAGTACCCTTCACCCTATTAGAAATATGAATTAACACATTGTTGCCAGTCATCATATAATTTATTGTGTCTGCTTTTTTCTTCTGCCTTCCTGTGTTTCAATTATTTTAGCTCAGAGCCCTTTTAGAAAAAAATCCTGTGTACTTCCCCAAGAAAAAGACCTAACATATTGGGGTTCTGTGCTATGCTGATCCTTGGTTACAATCCTAAAAAGCAGGATTCACTCATTATCCACAATAATACTTGTTGTCAGCTTGAATAAAATACACTGCAGTCTGTGTTTTATATATGCTTACTTTGCATGTCCATAGGTATAAAATTAGCCTCGAAGATGAGACTGTCACGTAGGTAGTAGAAATCTGCTTAGTTATTGCAAATTACTTATCCCAAAACTAACATTTATGGTCGTACAGATATGGCACAGAGCAATAATTTTTTATTCCATTCTAAGAACTGTCTGTGTATATCTGCATACATAAATGACACCTATACTTGAAAGTATAATTTCAATACCAACTGGATAACATATTACATTGTCAAAACCTTTTGATGGCGTAAGTTAACTTATTGTTTATCTGCTAGGCATTATTCTGGACACGTGTTTTTTGTCACAGAACATGGACAGGTAACTAAGTTGGTTAGATACAAACTAAACTTGCTAAGAGTTTAGCAATTCACTAAGAGTTTGGACATAATTCCACTGAAATGCATAGGAATTTCATCATAGGCTTTCAGTTGATGTAATGCTGTGAATAATGAGATGTTTCTGGGTTATATATACTTCATTAGAAAATTCATATTATATCATCCTTTTATGAAGATGGCATTGTACATGTGACGATGCAGACTTAAAAAATGTGTTGTTATTATTATTCAAGACATAATAAAATCAACAGGACAGCATGTCTTTTTTCATTTCTTTATCATTAAGCATGGGAGATAAAAGAAATTCCCATCTAATGTAGGTATTTTAATGGTTAACATATCTGTAATAGTTGAACAGGCCATTTGTGTACAGATTTAGGCTGAGTATTACACGGCAGAAGAACTGTGTTTCGGCAAGTAGGAGCCATTGTCTGGAAATACTTGTAAGAAGAGCAGAATACAGATAAATCAGGGTGGGAAACGAGTTTCTTTATAACTTCCTCAGAAATGCTTTCCCTGGGATCTAATACCAATGATAGGCTGCATATGTTAATTCAATTTAGTATTATATCATTATCAGTGGAGGTACAATAATGATGTATTAAATTTAGGCTGAACTAGAACTGAAATCCTATATTCTTTATATGTGTATGAAAATTAAGGGAGTACATTTTGCCACTAAAATAAATCCCAAAGAAATTCCAGAAACAATTGTTAAGCTGCTATTTTAAAGTGTCATCAGTTGAGTTAATCTCTGAAACTAGAGATCGTCCTTGATCTCTTTCCAAAAGCAACCAATCTAACCCTAGCAGAGATAAAACACTCCACCATAAAGAAGCAAGCCTCCCTCCCTTCCAAAACAAAAGTATATTAAATGTATTTAATATCTTTTTTTCTGTGAGGGTGACTGAGCACTGACACATGTTGCCTAGGCTGCAGAGCTTTCATCCTTGGAGATTTTCAAGAGCTGTCTAGACAATGTCCTGGGCAGTCTGCTTTAAATGATCCTGTTTCAGCAGGCGGAGTGGGCAAGATGACCTCCAGAGGCCCCTTCCTATCTCAGTCATTCTATGATAAAATGATAAATTGCGTTTGTTGTTGGCATCAGCTTCCCATTTCCTCTTAAATTTCTCAGGCAATATATGTATAGCTCACTGGGCAATGGCAACAAAACCACAGCTTTAGAGGGTGAGCAGAAAGGATCTGGGGACATAGCAGCTGCTGGCAACATCCACACCAGAGTCAGTACTTACACTTCAGAAAATCTTTTCTGTCACTAGAGATGAGAATTACTATATTATTTGAAAGAACTGCTATTTTACCATAGCATATGTTAAGATCTTAAAATATTAATCAATGTTATCTTCTGTTATTTATATATGAGGCTACAGTCTAAATCATTAAACTGAATGTGGGAGATTTGACAAAGGCACCTTCTGTACAAGGTTTCATGCAACAATAGGTCTGATACTTCTCACGTATAAGCTCCTGCTGTATTTGACATTTATTGGGTCAAATCTTCACTTTGATATCCAAGAGAAGTAGTTATTATAAAAAATTCTGGTTTTAAATCTATTTTGCATATGCCAGTTTCTATTTAGATAGTTCTTTATGACTAAATCAGAGCTTCTTTACAAGTATGATGAAAAGCACCCCTATAAGTAGCTTGTCTCTGCCAGATTTCATCTTCCTAGATACAGCTAATTCTGTGCTAGATGTTTGCAAAAATGGCAGTGAAATATATGATAATGAAGTGTTTTGTAGTAATTGTAATTTCATTCAGTCTGAAATGCTTCAACTCCCCCTTCTCATGTCCACAAAATTTTCCTTGAACAGATACCAGATCTTGATATTTGGACAGGCTTAGGAAGGATTACTTAAGGAAATGTCAGGCAGCCTTTACTTTGTGAGAAATATTTTCACTGAAAATATCTGAGTATAAAATAAATGCAATGACTATGGTGTCTCCTTTTCCAAAATGAGAACTTGGTAATACAGCCACCCTTTCCTCCAGATGGAAGGACAACACAGACTCTTCAGAAGCATCTCAACACATTCATAAGTGCAAATAAAAAGTTCTGAGTGGCTCGCCAGTGATCTACTTTCTTTCCCAGTACACACAACTTCTCAGAGGTCACTGCATTCCCAAGTGAATGAGGTCTTGTTTTGCTCGGAAAACTGCCAGGAGACAGCAGAGTCTTTATGGCTATACCTGAACCAGTGGTGTAGGGTGGATCTGTGGTCTGCACTGGACCTGATTTTATCTAGATGTACATTATCCTCGTCTCGCTTCTTGAGAGAGAATTAAGCAAAGACAATGGTATGAGAAGATATTACACTACATGCTAGATGTGAGTCTCATCTGTAGGAACATGACACTGGGATCTAGGCGTGAGGCATCAAGAGCAAGGTCTGGGAAATCTGTTTGACTCTGAGACCTTGAAAGGTCTCTGCAGTAAGCATAGAAAACTTTCTGTGTTTAGAAGTGTTATGATGCTTATTTCATCCTCCAAACCACATCCTAATTCAGGTTATGTTTACTGGTTTTGTTTGGTTTGGTTTTGTTCTATGAACCCTCTGGTAGGTCTAAAAGATTTAAAAACAGTAGTCACTGGGCTCCATTATTTGAATTTCAACATCCAGCCTATTTTGCCCCAGAATATGCTGCAATGTGAGAAACACCAACTGATAACCAGACAATAGTGAAAAAAATCCCGCTCTGACTACTTAAATCTCACTGATAAAGAAGCTTGGGGATGGCTGCATGCCATTTCTGCTTGGTCGACAACAGCTGCCAAATCAAGACTCAGTGAATTATACAAAGCAAATGACCATTCTGTCACGTTGTTGTTTATTTTATCAAGTTCCTGGATTGGATAAACTTTTTTCATCATTTTATCATTTTGCCATTTCAGACTGTATTAGTTGTTATGGAAATATTTGTCATTGTCATGAGTCAAGCTTAGTCATAGCCACAGGGGCAGAATAAAACTGGCTTATATATTAGTTGAACATTTATCTAAAGGTTTTGGAAGTAATAAAGATTTTTACAATATTTATGGCTGTTCATATGTGTGCATGTACATAACTACATATATATAACTCACAAAGCTAAGTTATACAGCTTTTTATCCATAAAGGCTTGAAAGGAAGATAAATTATATGAGGTGTCCTAAGAAACACTGTGGTAATGACATTTTTAAAGCATTTCGACAGCACTCTGGGGCCCCTTGTGTGATTCTTGGCCTGTCCTGCGCAGGATCAGGAGTTGTGCTGGATGATCCTAATGGGTCCCTTCCAACTCAGCATATTCGATGATTTGTATTAAGACCTTATCTTATATGGTTTATGTCATGTATTTTGAAATAAATTATTTTTGGCAGTATTTTAGAGTTGTGTTAAAATATACAGGATATGTAAGAAATGCATAGTAATATCTATATATACCTCATTTCCCATATTGTTTCTTTTGGGTAATTTTTTAATGCATTTAGAATAGCAAATCTCTTGGTCACAGTTCTTCATGCTGCTCATTCCTTCCACTATAGTTACACACTAGGTTGAATGAAAATAAAATGTGTACTATGGGAAAATCTATGACATAGAAAGGCAGAAGACCTCTTGCACCATATTTGTGTGGCTTAAATTCATTTTTTTAAGAGTTGAGGATAACTATAATTTTCACATATTTAATGTTAAATACATGTCTATTATTTTTTTAAGATATCCTTTAAAAGTCAATGAAAACTCCTAGATTATAACTGAATAAACATCCAGGCAAATAGAGACATAGCAGTGTGTATAATTAACCACAAAGAGTTACAAATTATAATACTTTCATTTTTTATTGCCTAGAAGATAAACCACCTGTAAATACAATAAAGAGAAATAATCATTTGTAGATGAAATAGATTTGCATGGGGTTACTGGCAAAAATTTCTATAAGTCGATAAGAAAAAGAAAATGTTCTTTCTTTTTCTGGTTTTTTTTCCAAGACTGTATATCTGGATAACTAGTTACTTTATGTTTTTGAAATCTTCACTTGGGATTAAATTCAGCTCCATTTTTAATTGGGCAAAATCTAAGACAATTAAACTGGGAATTCTTACATAAAATAGCTTTACAGATTAAAAATGATAGAGCTAGAGTCTGCTTCACATCCAGAGTAACTTAAAGTGTGTTTTTGAATTGTGGCTCCGACCATGAATTTCGACTCCCTCTTTTTAATTGTCTAATTATTTGATTTCTAAAATGTCATATCTGGACAGACGATCTAAATTTCTTGGAAGTAAAAATTTGGAAAGGAATTAGGCTCATCTCACCTACCCTTCACTTAGTCAAAACACATTTTGAATAATAGCATAATTGTCTAGACCATCTTTATTGCCTAGAGGCATCAGACTGGAGGACAGAGTCAAGAATACCCTTAGTCCAAGAAAACCCTCTGAGTTAGTTATGGATGAATGGATCACTTCCTCACAGTGCTCACTTGTAGATATTGACTATAAGAAAAGTTGAAACAATGAACATAAACTAGCCACACTATTACAGTCTTACATTAGGTGAGAGGAGTTGTTTAGAAAATTCTAGTTTTGATTTGAGACACTTCCTCAGCAAGAGATCAAAATATAATTGTCTTTCTCTGAAAAACTGAATTCTGACTGTAGTATCAGATGTTTTCTACTTTACCTCAGTGTGTATGTTAGCTTATTCATTCAAGACATATGAAATGAAAGCTTAAAGTACTCTCTTTAGGTCTCCATCCTATCAACTTTGTAAAATTTGTAAATTGCATCATTTTCAAATACATATTATACTTTGTTCTTTTACATGTGTTTCTTGGTTCTTTTTTTCTGACAGTGTATATTTTCTTGACTGTTTCTTTTCATAAATTTTATAACTTTCCCAGCCTTTTATATCCCAACCTTGATGGTTTCTCTGGTTCTTGGGAGGGTTTTGTCTATTGGTTCTCAAAATTATTCCTCTTTCTTGGCATCATCACATTTTATTCAGCCTGAATTTTTTCTCCCTGTACCAGTGGTTAGAATGTAATTTAGACCATCAAACAAGATTATAGGTTGAGTTTTCAGACTTGCTAAGCTTTGTCTTATCTCTTCTCCCATTAAAAACAATGATAAAATCTTCCTAACTTCAGAGGAACAGAAACAGTCGTAAGATAAAGGCCCTCATTATGTGAAAAGCAATTACAATTTTGTCTTTTTCCTCTCTTACTCTTCCAAGATATTTTAGAAAAGTTGTCAACCAAAATCTCTCTTATCCTCTGAAACTTGAGGACTTAGATAACAGTTTCTTATTTATTCTTATTTTCTTGTTTTGTGTTAGCCAAAGAGACAAAGCTGTTTTGGCTATAGAGGCATTCCACTAAACCTGGGTTAGGTGGTTATTTGAACTGGCTTGATGGCTGCTTTACCTCACTGTACAGCAAAACTAGACCAGCAATTAATTTTGATCTATGTTAACTAATTTTGTTAGTTTTTATTTCTTCCATCTATGGGGAAAAAATATTTTATTTTGAAATTTAGGATACAGCTAGTGGAGGTTGGCATAACTTCATTAGAGCATTGTTTATTTTCACAACTTTAGAGTTTGAATTAGAGAGACTGCAATGAAATAATGTATTCCCAGCTTTTTATATGTCTGTTCAATAGTTTTATAAGTAGTAATCTAATAAATATTAGTAGTAGTAATCACCTTGTTTGAATAGTAAAGTAAGTAAGTAAACAAAACAAGGAGTTGCAAGTATTTCCAGCAGAATTATGCAATGATTATTTTTTCAATGATAAAAAATTGTGATGGAATAAACCAGGATGATATTGATAGGCAAATATTTATAAACAGTGTTCATAAAAAGGGAGCTGAAAATGTCTTAAAAGTATTGGACTAGGTCTTTTTCTGCCACAGGTTTAAATCAAGTTCAAATGAGTTAAACAAGTTTATGCCAGTTTAAAGCCCTGTTTGTGGATTGCAATAATCTTCTTTGTCACTGTGGACATTAACAGTTGTGGTAGGAAGCAGGGAAAGAAATTGGAAAGCTTTACAAGTCAAGATTTGTGTATTGTTAATAAAATGGGCCTGCCTCCAAAAAAATGCTCAGTGCTGTTTAGTACTGTTGAAAAACATTACTTTTTTTTTTTAAGAACATCACTTTGCTTTACTTAGAAAAGGTTTATTCTTAAACACATAATAATTTTACAGGAATTGGTTGATATCTCTGTTTACTCTTTTTATACATTTACTACAGTACTAACCATAAGTATAATTATGGTAAAGTTTTTATCCCAACCCAAAGGATATCTGAATGGATCCCCATAGATATCCTGTAACTTCCTGACAGTTGACAGTGTAGCTAAAAAGGACTTAATAATGAATTAATAACTTAACTGAAGTGTATAAATGATATGTATTTTTGTAATGCACTATAAGTTTCTTCTATAATTTTATTTCCTTTCAGAAAACTTCTTACAATATTCTTTTGTGTGTATTGCTTTTCTTATTAAAGAGCAAGTAAAACTAGGTGAAATAAGAGCATTGCAGGATTTATGAATTCTGGATTATGTAATATTTACAGAGAATTTGAACCACCTGTGGTGCTACCACTGGGGAAAAGGACAAGTACAATAAAATTTTGAAAAATCAGCTGTTTACTTGTGGGATTTTTTTTCACTACTCTTGACAGAAACTTCCAGGTGAATTTATCTAGGTACTTATTGTCTATCAAAATCAAAATAAAATTATATTCTTGCTACAACTTTGAGATAATATATACTGAAGGAATAATTAGCAATGCAAGTCATAAATCAATAACATAAACCAGTCTGGACTGAGTATTGAAGTAAGTTTATATGTTTTATAAACCCTGAGTGGAAGACAATGTGTCTGCTGTCAAGAGCACTGAGCATGAAATGAAAGGGTGTATTCTGGTAAATAGAAACTACGAGAATGATTTGGGAACCCCAGACATTCAGTTAGGTCCCAGCAGGATTAGCAGGGGTGCTGGTCTAGTCCTTATTGAATGAACAAAAGAATAGTCACAGAAAAAGCTAAAATACATTACAATTATAAAAATTACTTATGATTCATCTTTTTTTTTTTTTTTTTTAATTTGGGGTATCAGTAGTCTCAAAAGGTTGCCAATAGATTATAAGGAGTCTCCCCCACTCCCACATCCCTAAAAACCCCCCAAAAATGCCAGTAACCCAAACCCCAGTGTAAACTGTTTGCATAGTCAGCATGTGCAAACACTCTTACATTCTCACCTGTACAGACCTCATATTGGGTGTAAGGAATTTTGAACTGGCAAGTTTATTCAAATATCAAACCATTTGACCAATTAAACATTTGCATGAAAAACAGATTTGTGACTGAAGATAATACTTTAACCAGTTACACAAACTTAATTCAGGGAAGACTAGATTCAAATATTGAAAATTAAATCTAAAATATAGGGACAAAATTAAACAGGTTTTAATTACAAAGATATGTAAATCGGATCAATTTTTTCAGATAACTGGTGAATTTCATAATATATAAGAACTTTATATCAGGACTGTATAGTTTTATGAAAGATGTGGTACAGACCAAGCAGAAGTGGAGGACTTGATATGGTAAGGCTCATTATCCTTTTGCATGCAAGATATGCTCGTATCTGTTTGCAATATCTGAAATTCTGAGTTTGGAATTTGTTAGAATTTTGCTATTTGCAAGAAAAGTATGGCCCATATTAATAGCCATAGTGCTGTCTTGACACCAACAGCACTTCTCATAAAACAAATAAGGCCTGAGAAGACAACAGTGGCAATGGCAAGAAAAGGAATTCCACCAACAGAG
>VZTJ01001762.1:142-11031 GCA_013397795.1 Orthonyx spaldingii | reverse complement strand
AAAAAAAGAAGAAAAAGAAGACATCTCCAAAATAAGGGGTAAATTTCTGTACCTGAATACAATATGGAGCTGGGAGGGCAAGGTGGGTGCAGGAGCTGAGTGCTGTTTATTTCACAGTGCCTGGGATCTAAGAAGATCTCTTTGTGGATCCCAGAAATGCCACACAAACACAGTAATTGAAGAGCCTGTCTGACCTGGAGACAGTCTGTGACTGCTGAATTCCTCCAAAGTGTCAGCTCATCTGGAAACATCCAGGCACGAATGATAAAGGTGAGTAGGAGGAACAGGTTGCTTCTGAAGCGTGATGATATGTTTTAGGGGCCATTATTGCAGCTAACCAAATCTCATCTTTTCTGTGAAGAAGTGGTTCTGGTTTGGAACAAAACAATAGGAAAAAAAAAACAAAGAAAGAAATTTCCATAGAGAATCAAAACACATTTTTAAACATTTTGAAAAAATGAAAATACTTAATATAGGAATGCCTAAGTATCTCAATGTCCTTGTCTTTCACTTCTTAGGATATACCTCAGGGTTCTTTATTGTCAGTCAGGCAACCTTGTTACAAACAAATAGCACAAGGTATGTGTCCCTTGAAGCAGCACAATCAGATGGGATTCTGGGGTTCCTGTGTATTCTAGATGTATATGTATACCTGAGTGTATTCTGAAATATAAACCATACAAACCTCCTTTTCCTTCTTCTTATTGGGTCAATCAGTATAGATTATCCAGAGCCAGCTTTTAGGATGCACTACTTGCTAAGCAAAGTTGACAGCTGGTAAATTTAGTTTCAAGCAAAGCCTGTAGGTCGCTTCTGCTCTGTAACATAGATGTGGAATTTAAATTTTATAAAGTACTGTGCAGTGCCCAGGTCAGATCCGATAACACTAATTGCAGAGTAGGAATAGTACCCTGCTTGGGGTTAGTCGCTCAGAGCATTTCTCATCTGCCATGCTGCCTTTCACACAGGTACTTTTTTTCTTTTGAACTTTTGCTTTTCTGTTCCATTCTCACAAATAAGGTGTGGATCAACACACAGGGGAAATTTTCAATTAGTCAAATGGGACACAAGACTGCAATTTGACACTTCGTTTAATAAAATTTAGCATTTCTAAAAATTGCACTTTGTTGCACTCGTACGAACTGACAAACAGACAAGGTATGTTTCTTAACAGGAAGTATGTTTTTTAATAAGTTGATTTCTGTCCTCTGGTTTCATTGCATCAGAGGTACATCTACATACTGCTACCTAGTTTAAATGAAGTTAGATTCATTTGTCCCCCTCCAAAAAATTGCATAATCTCTTCTCAAAGACATTTGTCCTGTTATTTTAATAACATTCATAGAGCTTATCATCAAGGAAAGTAATGCTTAAAGTCAAAGAGGAAAATATATAAAAATCTGAATTAAAAGTAAAACTATCAGGATTTAATGCATGGTTGGTGCCCTTTCTTGAACATATGCAATTAAATTCCCAAGAAAAATAATAAGATTTATAAGATTAATGGATTGCTTGTACTTATAGCTCAAAATTTGGAAGTAAATTAACATTTGAATATTCTCAGGCACTAAATCAGAAACCCATGACCCATTTTCTTGTGAAACAGAAACATTTGGAGCAGTGCAATCAACTCAAGTAAAATGTCTTAAATCCCCAGAATATACATTTTGTGTGTGCATACATGTGTGTGCACATGAATACATATATTAACTTTTTCTTTTGGAGTGGAATCCTTTTCTGCAGCTATAGTATTGTGTTAAACATAGAAACCTTTCTTTATCAACCAGGTTTGTAACATGAGGAACATTGCTGTAGGCCAGCTTCATGGGATTGTACCCTCTGGTAAAGCCAATACTCTCCTTCAGGTTCTTTCCATACACTCCATTGTCACTGCAACAGCTGTCGAAATGAGGATACTGATGCTGATGACATTCTCAGTATTCAGTAAGGCTTTCTTTCTTGGCATGCCCATTCATTCACACAGATGGGAAAAGTTTAAAAGAGGTGACTTTATCAGTCCACATAGCTCACTTTAATCAAATATTTTAACCTAGTTCTTCCTCTTCCCAAAGTTATGGAAGACAAGGGGAAAAGACAAAAAAGGACAAGATTTCCTTTACATTCTTCCTGTCTTTAATGTAAGCAGTCCTGGTTTTGTATTTTTCTGACTTTTATACGACAGTGTGTCTTCTCTGCAATGCAAGAAATTTCAGATTTGTTTGGAGTCCTAGAAAGAGATCTCAAAACAGCAGTGGATGAGGAATAATAGGCCAGTATTTCCAATGATGCTTAGGCCTAACAGTTAATGGTTAATCCTTGCAATCTTTTCTCATATCAAATAGTTCTATGCAGACTTTCTCCGTGTTATGTGACATTCACCTGTCACTGCGCTACGAGTTATCCCAAAGCCTGTGTGACACTGAGGCTTTACTTTGAATATTTTCAGATGAAGATTTACTGAAGAGAAAAACCAAGAGTAGAGAGAGCACTTTCTCTTCCCCCTGTCTCAATACTGGCTGATATCATACACACACCATCTCATGTGACATGGATTAAGCTGTATGGTCCTCTGATATTCCTCACTGCACTGAGGTTTTCGTCTACTTCTGAATTTAAAGAATGCAAATAGTGTCTAACAGTGTTTGACACATGGCTAATTGCACTCACAATAAAGTATACAAAATAAGGTTTTCTGTGTTTCTGTCCACTGTAAAAAACAACCTCAATTTATTTTATGATTCATGATATTATTCATACCTCTAATATCATATTCTCATCATCAGACAACAATGATGAAGGTTTGTTATGAAAAATGGTAAATAATCTAACAGTCTTTTTTCTTGTTAATTCACAGAAAGAGAAGCATATTTCAATATCACTGCAATTTTTAGATTATTGACTTTTATTTACCATTGTATTGATAATGCTCTCTATCATATAATTTTTTCTCCATACTAATTAGATTAACTGAAGCAAGAAAAATACATATTGGGCTGTTTTATAAAATTAGCATTTCACACATGAAGGTTCTTTTTCTAAATGTATGTTACCATCTTCTAGACCATCTGGCAGATTCATCCACCTAATAGGCTTGATCAGGATTTTAGACCTGTTCAGATTTCAGATTTCAGGTTCTATTAGGCTCACCCTTTTCAATAGTATGCTGTCGCATATTGCCTACTTAATAAAACAGATCCTGAAAAGGGAATAATCCTTGGACTTGATTTTGTGTTTTATCATAACAACATATGGACACAGTTTCTTTCAACATAATTATGCCCTGCAAGCATCAGGGTCAGAAAAGAAGGAAGAGGATGAGGTGCTCCAAGTGCTGGAGCAGATTCCCCCGCAACCCCTGGAGCTGAGCACAGGGAAGTAGGTAATTCCCTGAAGTTTTTGGAGTGGACTGTGCCAGAGCAGGTGGATGTCACCTTAAGAAAGGACAGCCTGTGGATGACACACACCAGAGCTGGTTTACCCTGAAGGACCGCAGCCCTTGGAGATCACCCACACTGGCACAGAGGAAAAGTGTGAGGAGAAAGAAGTGACAGAGAAGGGACTTTTACAGACTGTCTGCAAACCCCATTCCCCATCCCTCTGTGACACTCAGGATGAAGGGCAATGGGTAGAGAGATGAACTGGGAATGAAGGAATTCATTTAACCCTGTTTTTCCCATGATGGTAATGGGTAAATATTCTCACTGTTTTTGTCTCTAACCACAATCTTTTCATCTTATTTCCATCTTCCGGTTCAGGAAGGGGAGTGAGAGAGCTGCTGGGTGGGCATGTGGCTGCTGGCTGAGGTAACTCAGCACACACTAAAATGATGATCAAACTCTCTTGAATAAGGACACTTTTTCCCCCCCTAAAATGTGCTGAGTTTTTGATAGGTGAGTAGTTAGTATATTATGGCTGCTGATGTTTCATTAGGTCTTACCTGATGTTTACATCATATTTCCTACTTGCTACCTACATCTTTCTGTAAAGTGTGATACTTTACATGCTCTCTGGAGTTGAGTCTTTATATACTGCCTTATTAAAAATTAGGTGTTGAAATCAAAGTTTGCTTTTGACCATGTCTAGATTTCATGCTTTAAACTTTATTAGTCACTCTGTATATAACATAGTCACATAATTTTTCTATTAGAAATCTTATTTTTTCACCTGACTTTTTTTTAATCACTGTTTTCTCTGGTTTGAATTAAAAAATCAGAATTCATAGCAAAGTACACTGACAATCTGCTTCTGATATGACATTTACAATCGGTTGTTGATTATTACTCAATTTTTGTCATTTCAGTTTTTCCTCTGAAAATGTTTTTACTATAGAGACCAAAAAAAGTCAATGATTTTTTTTAGAGTTACTACACAGCTGAAATATAGCAGCTGACTACATGAGCACTCCTACTTGTATATGAGAGCTAAAACGAGTCTACTCAAAACACTGAAATTCACTAATCACAAAAAATCATCAAACTGTACCTTTAGTTCACCTTTGATTTAAGGACCGAAATGTTCAGCAGTAAATTTTGATTACTGTGATCCATTTGTTTCTAACCTATTTTAGTATATTCACTCTCATATTTAATATGTCTTATTATAAGCATCATTTGCAAACAATCCTTTAATGAAGTACTATATTGATGACTTGCACATAAATTGTGCAAGAACTTTGCCTTCATTGAATTCATCATGTAAAATTAGCCTTAAATTTTGGTATCCCCAATGAATGTAAATGAGTTAAAAAACTGTTACTGGAAAGTCATCAATTCCCTCAATACAAACAAGCTTAACAATGTCTTTCTATGGTAGGAAAATAAAGACTATGATATGTTATGGTTCTAGAGATGATATTTGAATATTTTGTTAGCTTTTATTTTCAGACAACGTGCTTTGGGGCATGTTCTTTAATGTCTTGAGAATACAGAACTGCACATATGGTAATAAAGCCAAGTTAATGGTTAGAAAGCTGCCATCTAAAATAATATGAGAAGCCAAAAATCATAGAGTCACGGAATGGTTAGGGTTGGGAGGGGCCTTAAACATTTGAACATTATCGAGTTCCAACCCCCCTGCCATGGGAAGGGACACCTTTCAATCTATCAGGTTGCTCTGGGCCCCATCCAACCAGTCCTTGAACACTTTCAGGGATGGGGATATATCTGGGCAAGACAGTGTCACTTGCAGTCAAAAAAAGGGAAGTTTTGTTCATGACTGAAACAGAACAGATTCATCTGGGCACTTTTTCACAATGATGTACATATTCCATAGGGTTTGGAAACATACTAGAAACATGGTCTAGTTCCTGCCACTGTATCTAAAACTTGAGCAGAGGACAAGGTGCTGTTCTGTTAAGCTGGATGGCCTTCTCAGCAATCCTTTCTGTCTCTCTCAAAGCTGTTCCTGAGACACTCTGTACTAACATATCTTAGGACCATTCCTGAATGCTATGGTGTCCATTGTAGACTTATGCTGGTATAGATGTTGACTTTATTACTGGCAAAGCCACCTTGTCCAGTTCTCTGCAAAACCAGGTCCTCTCGGGTAATAACAAAAGTGAGCCTGATCAGTGTCTTATGTCAGTGAAGACCTAACTCCAATGCAACAAAATTCTGCTGCTTTTCCTTGAGAGGAGCTCTAGACTATCAAAATATTCAGACCTGATTCTATAGGTGTTTTGTTCCTGCTGTCCCTTGGAACAGTGGTCAGTTCTGCAATGGGCTTTGCTGAAAAGTTTAAATGCTTGCTCAATGTCTGTATTTTTTTACCACCTGCAAATTTTTGTAGGCCTCTCAACAGATGTAATTTCTGTCATGAACAGAAAATTTGGCCAAATATTCTTGCTCTGTGTAGGAATTATCCTCAGCTGTCAAATATAAACTGCTGCAACTTTTTCTATTATACTTTGAGTGGCAGTCAAGTGGAGGAATCTTATCTCACATGATAACTGAAACTCTCAGCTCTGTTAAGGTACAAGAGGGTAACTTTCAGGCTCTGATGTTTAAAACAAATTATTATGATCTTCATTCTCATAACAGAATAATAGAAAATGCCTTTGTTTTTTCTGCAACATCAAAATTCCTGAAATACCAGGTTGCTCTTAAATTTTGAAAAGCAGATAAACATCTCAATCTGTCAGTGCTTCTGAAGTCCCCAGTTCCAAAATTGTTGTCAGAAAGGAGTCATCTCGGTCATAGATCCTAAAAATCTCTGTTCTCCTGCAACTCACTGAGCAATTTGGCAAGAATACTGGACAAGGTTTTATTGGATACTTGTCTGTGTTTTGGCAAGCATTAGTTGAAACAGATGTTTATATAGAACATTTTTTTTTCTGAATCATGCTTCATCTTAAAACTAGTTTGGTTAATTGCCCTTGCTACTCCTTTTGGAAAGCTGTTACAGAGTATTCCAGCTCTGATGATTGCAGCTTCAAATTTCCAATCCAAATCTATTTATTAACCATCTAGGAATATTTTTATTAGGTCAACATTTTTGTTTATTTTAAATACCCTTTCCTCTTCTATTGTGTTTACACCTAACCACTCCATATATTTATGCAGAACAATCACGTCACATTTCAGTTCATTTTACTAAATTAAACAAGATAAGACCTTTTTTGTCTTATTTCATATGGCTTTGGATACTCTGGAGACCTCATCACATACATCTTAGAATTGCATTTGTTATTTGACGGATGTGACACATTGTTGTCAACAATCACCCAGCTGCACCACACTGTTTTTTGTCTTCCAGCTGTTGAGATCAGAACTTACTTTTGTTCCTCCTTTAACATTTGCTCCTCCTTTAGTGTTATACCATCCCATATTACCCACTTCTGTACTATGCTGTGGTTTGCTCAATATTGTTTTACTAATTTTATCAGCTAGAATTTACTTTTTGTGTCTACATGAAATGTAATGAAAATGTGAAACAAGATCTGTACCATGACTAATCCTTGACTAACTCTTTCAGTCCTTTTCCTGGTTTCATTATTCCCTTCTCAGGTCTGTCAGTTGCCAGCTGTTTTTCAGTCAGTTTGCTATCTATGGTGCAATTCTTGCTCTTATGTTCTCCCACTTGTTAATTCCCATAGGTAATCTATCAGATGTTTTGCCATATGCTTGATAGATTAATTATATTGTTATTTCACCATTTATGTTATGTTATAGGCTATAGATATGAGGCTAATCTGAATCCAAGATTCTTGGATAACTTGTTTTGAATTTTCTCACATTTCTCCTTACCATGGGGTCCTGTATTACTTCCCTAAATAAATACATTCTTTACTTAAAAATAACTCACTTTTAACCTGTAATTTATACAACCATTAGCTTCAGAAAAAGAATAGATTTATGTAGAGTATTGAACTCTATAGGTCCTATGGGACACATATGCTTCAATTATTTTTTTATCAAGATAAAGACTTGAATTATGCTTTATTAACTCTTAAACCTGTCCATTTCTTATATAAGTATATAAGCTAACTAGTAAATCTCCTATTTAGCTTCTTCTGAATCTTTTGTCTTTCAGATAAAATACCTAAATAGTCGCTGAAATACAGAATGAGAAAGTGAAAATGAATCCAGGCTGATGCTCTTTGGAAAGAAGAGACCTCCATTCCTAAACATAGTGAATAATCAATTATTTATACAAGATAGAAGAGACAAGATATGAGACACTTAGGAAACTTTCTCCTCCGGTTTCCCAATGTGTTTTTAACCTGTTGGGTCTCCTGGGAAGCAAGAGCTAGAGTTCGAACACTAGAGTTAGAAAATTCAGTTGGAGTAGTCTTATTAGTAAGCAGTTGATAAAAAAAAGAGTGTAAAAATTCTTTTCATCCTCCTCTGGCTGTTTTGTGAATATAGCCTTATATTTTTCTCTAAATTTCTCAGAAAACCTGAAAAGAAACATAGTGTTTTGTATCTGAAAGAGCTGACTGTTTCACTTTACTTATATTTGTTTAATTGTAGGGAGAAGCGGCAGTGAAACGAAGGTTTGTTTCTTTTGGCAAAAGATTTATAAATAAAAGCAGTTTATTTCCTACAATTGAGAGTAAAGGGGGATGTTTTATTTTGGCTTGCTTGCCTGCTGAAATGAAAAATCCATTTATATGTGGCTACAAACAACTGATTTCTGTTTCTTAGTCCAGCTTCTTGGTTTTCATAGAAATACCTAACATGTTGAAATGCATTAAATACTTCTTACACTGAATATCTTGCACTAAATATAACCACTAATAAAGAGTGGTTCAGGACTGTCGATGCAGTCACATCTGTAGGAACTGCATGCATCTATGGATATATATGTGTTACACTACTTGCCCTTGCAAGTGTTATATTTTAGTCATTATCTTTTAAAGCCTAGGATCACCAACAAGGGTATTTTAAGGACAAAATGTGGTTATATTATTGAATAAAATTTATTGGATTAAGTGTTGTATATTACTTTATATTCCTGAATTAACAAGGAAGGATATGCTTCCAAAAATTGCTATGAAACACTCTGCTCTTATAGGTATCTAAGTACAATTTGTCAATTTATTAACAATAATACTTTTGATGTAAAAGAATCTTTAACTCATGCCAATTTACATACTGAGAATGCTCCCAAAACTGTACAGTTTTATTTCAATATTTAGTTACTGCTCTTTGGGGAAAAAATTAAATATGAAAAATTAAGATAATAATATGAGAGTATCAGGGAATCATTACATTGCAATAGCAATAATTTATGTTAAAAGTTGTTTTACCTTTTCACAATCATGGAAAATGAAGCTAACAACTAGATGGTGCCTTGTAATGAAAACACCAACTTGTCTTAAAAAATTTGTATTTACCCCTCAGAGTGTAATGACTCATTGTGTCCTTGCATTGGCTTTTCATCTAAAGTGGTGGGACCCACACATGAAACTGTTATTTCCTTTAAATAAATTGAATGAACAATTATTAAGTAGAAGGTAATCTGTTTCTTTTTTTCTCTAAGATATAATAAATCAACCTTTTTTGAGCATGCAAAAAAGAATCTCTTTTCAGCGCCTGTCCCTAGGAAAACAACCAGAAAATTATGATTTCATGCACGTGACAAAATTAAATCTGTTTTTGCAGATTTAACACAGAATAATAATCTTTAGTTACCAATCACTACAAGACCTGAGCACATTTTTCAAATCGCCAAAATATTCCTTATGGCCTTGGACTACTTACTAACAATTGGCCTCATTTTTATTACTTTTTTGAAAGCCCTGGATTAACATTTCTTTTTACTGTTTCCTTTAATTGCCTTGAAAGAAAAAATTAGTTTTCCACAAAGCCCTTAATTAGTGTTCTGCATTTTAAAATGGCATTTTAATTGTTTGAAAAGATATCCAGCATAATTTCAGACTTTTTTTCTTATTCCACTACTTTCCCGTTCATTTATTTCACAGGTTATATTGTAGAGTTAATAGCATTTGGTATATATTTATGTAGCATTTAAAACAGCACAAGGGAGACAGTGTAAAACAGGCAAAGTTTTATGTAACATTCATTTTTCTGCACCTGCAAAAAGGCTTATGATTTACATATTAGTTTGGTCAAGGAAGAGCAAAGTACTATAGCTTCCTACGGATACTAATTCTCTCTAGAAGCTGTAACAGCTGGAAACTTACCTTCAAAATAAGTGCAAAATTTTCCACCTACATAAAATCCAATGTCAGCTTTAGCCTAAGAAATCAAAGGAAAAAGGAAAACAATATTCCTTGACAATGTAAGTCCCTAAAAGTTATCGACTGAAATCAATGAATGCTGTAAAAGTTCTGTTGCACAAAGATACAGAGTTGTTTGTTTTATTTAGTGTCATCCCAACTGCCAGCATTATTAAGCTGGATAATTATATTGACTGTACAAAGCTGTTGTAACATGATGTGGTTCTCTTGTTCCCTAGCTGTGCAGGTACACTCTAACTACATGAAATACAACGACGGGTGGAAAAAATCCCATAACTTTTGTAATTTCGGGCCATTTTCAAAAGAGACACTGAAGAGATTATTGTGCACATTTCCATGAGGAAAAGTCTTTCCTTTCTCAGATTCCCAGGAGGTCTTTGGGAAACCAGATTCTGAATAAATACAGCTGACTTGTCCAATGACAAATAGAGGAGCTTTACTTGTTGTGATTGAAAATTATGTGCCTGTAGGTAGTGCTTGAAAAATGAAGCAATGCTTACATCTTTCCCAAGGTTCCTGGAAAACCTTTAGCCATAGCAAAATCATAGGTCCCTCAAAGTTTCAAAGAGCAGACAGTGAGGAGACAATGTGTTTTTGAAGAAAGGATATTTCACAATATCCTTCTAGTAGATTTTTCTTAACTCTGTGTAGAAAAAATTCAGAATTTCCCCTGCAATTATACATGAAATGGAGCATGCAAAGAATACCTGAAAATGGGTTCTAAAATTTTATTCAGTATAAATCTGACAACTGTACAAATGACATTTATTTTGAATAGGGAAATGGGAATCAGTGTTGTGCTATTTTAAGCTAGATTTCAGCCTCTAAACATTTTCAGGTTTGTAGAATTTTCACTGATTATTTCAGGAGCATTAAGTTAGATTTACTACATAATTACAGGAAATTTCTCTTTTCGGCACACTTGTTACACTTTATTTGTCACGCTCTTCCCTAGAACTGTTCAATGTCTTTTGCTGATATTTTCCTGTAATTCACCTATTTTATTAATATCAGATGTTTGAGTTCTGATCTTCTAGTGATTTGTGTTAGCAGATATATTTCTTATTCATTAAAACCTTTAAGAATGTTAATACTCAGAGACAACATGTTTTTGTTACATTTTGAGCAAGTTAATGACTTTAAATTACCAGACAGAAAAGAAACACTTTTTTTTTTTTTTTTTTTT